>NDFZ01004087.1:0-52529 GCA_002192655.3 Mamestra configurata
TGCTGCTATACTTTTGGGAGGGCTCACTTCGAAATATGAACCTCTCATTATGGCTCTAGAAAGCAAAAACTGAACTGAAAACTGCCATTCTATCAGCGAACGCGATTGTCTACCAACAGTTGCTGAAACGTCATGTTTGAAAGGCAAACATGACGTTTCAGCTACTGTTGGTAGCTAGTTTGACAGTTGGTCAAAGATACGTTATTGAGACCGGCCGTTTATGCTAAAAGATAAGAGATTGATCACGTGACAGCGTTTGTCTATCCTATACCATATTTGACGTTTTAACCATCGCCTTCGCCACGCTACCGCTATCAGAATTACACTTTTCTAGAGCTTTTTCTTTTTTTAAGTTTGGGAAATCATTAGATGACTTCATCGGCTCTGGGTGGAGCGAAAGGGCGTGTCAGACTCTTACTGACTAAAACCCATCCGTGTTCCTTCTAAAGCCCTTTGCGTTCCAGGGCCGCGGTGACTCTTTCGAACAAATTCCGCAACCCTTGCAGACTTTTCTAGAGCTACGGGGCATTGATCAAACTTGATCATTCTCAAGCACTATCAATGCTGTAAGTAGGTAAATAGTAGAACAAAAACGAATTAGAATTCTGGACATTCCAAGCGGACAATATACCAATCCAATGTCAATCAAACACAAATCCAGCAACGCATTCAATATCGTATTTACCATGACGTGTTCAGTTCCACGTCGCGCGTCGCCACCGCCGCTGTTGACCACAAGGTTATCAACAGATATATAGCTAACTTATAATATTATACTGCGTTTTCCTTTCACTTTCAGCTGGGAAATGACTCCGATGACCGCAGTCGCGCCCTCTCGCTAGTACGAGCATACGTCATACGGGAGTGTGCATCTATTATGTTTATTTGATTGATGATAAATGAAGGAGATTCAAACATTTAACATGTTTTATTTCTAAAGCACACATGTGCACATACAAAACGTCAGAAGCTATTGCACGGTTCGCATTGCTTATAAAACGGTTCATTCTGGAAAATTGATAGTTTTTCCACCGAGACGGGGATACCGCTAGAACTTTTTTAATAGTTCCGTGTCAATTGTTTTGGTTATGGCTGCGAAGAGAAAAGATATTAATTTAATAAGCAGATTTGATTAAGACCGTGCCGTTGTTTCTCGTGTGCTATGCTCCTATGCCTTTGCACATCACAGGCAACCCAACCGGGCCGTGCCGGGATGTGTCAGACCGCGTTGTGACTGACCTCTGTCCGGACACGTCTCAGTTACGGCTCTGATATGTGTGGATTTAGGCAGAGTCTAGGCTCTTACAGGTTGTTAATTAAATAACGCAAAACCTAAAAACGGGTCATTGTAGGTAGGAACTATGTATGTATGTATGTATGTAACTCGGGCTGGTTTCCGCAACTCCACGACTAAGCGCGAATAGGTAGGAACTATAATTATGATCAACTTTTCATTGCACTCATCATTATGATCAACTAGGTCGGGTGTGATCTGTGAAGCATTTTCCTACACCTCGAAATTGTTCAGGATCAATTTCAATCTGTTTCAAACTTCGCTCTCCCGAGCTCGTTTATATAACCAATCCTCAGCGACTTCAATCAAATAATTACATACTTTACGATAGTTTATCACCAGTTCGAACTGGTCTCGAGTGGATTCCAACAGAATTGTAAATTAATATCTGGATGTCGCTGGACAGCACTACGTCGTAATCATGATAGTGATAGATACGAATAGTGGAATAGATAAAACTAGCAATTAGTTCGAAATCAAAAGTAGAACAAGTTTTGATAAGGTATTTATAGATCAGGGGTTTCTCGGTGTTGTAACCTGGAAAGAGGTTATTGCGGAGTGGTGAGAGGACATTATGTGATCATCATTTCAGCCAAAAGACGTACATTTCTGAGCATAGAGAGGTCTGGGAATAGTTGCCATGATAACCGGTGCCTCTGTATCACCATTCCAACCGAAAGGCGTCCACGTGCAGGCCCCTCTTTTCTACTGGGCACTGAGGGCACGTGCCCAGGGCCCCGTGATCGATGGGGCTCCCCTAGTTTCTGCCAGATCATCTAACGATAACTGATGAATTTTGTAGCACTAACTTGTAAATGCTAAAAGAGTTTCTATTCCGAATAATATTATAATTACTTTTTAATTTAGGTAATGTGACTTTGTAAACAGTCGAATAAATCTGGAATTACGTTTGTTTTCTGTTTTAGCAGAATACTTCTCTGTCAACGTTGGGGCCCTACTATCCCGTGCCCAGGGCCTTCAATAGGCAAAAGATGGCCCTGTCCACGGGGCCCTTATTATAAACTTATGTAAGACCTATTTGTCTTTGTCTATTTTCTCTCCCAAAGTTCAATCTTAATCTAGTTCTTTTTTGCGTCTTATTTCGATTCTGCACTCAATCTTTCTGCCTAGCCTTAATCGTTAAACTACTAGTACATAGTAGTCGGCTTCGAGTCTTACCGGATGTAGCTGTGTACTAATATTTTACACTAGAGGCCCGCCCCGACTTCGCCCGGATGTATATTTTTCTTTCATAAGAACCTTCTCCTGACAATAACAAACAACATCAAAAATAATTTGCGAAATTGGTCCAGCCTTTCACGCGTGATGCCGTGACCAAGGGAAATAAGGATTAATTTATATATATATATATAGATTGAGCGACAGCCTGTCTGACATCCACAACCCATTATCTGGGTAACACGGTACCCCTTGGAAGGACTGGCTTCAATTGTCTGGCTTCTGATTATTATCTGTAACAGTCGTTACGGGTAGTTAGTATCGGCTGTCATTTGCTGTTAGATCTTTGACAGTTATCAAAGATCTACAAATGACAGCCGAAACTAACTTGCTTTCCGAGGCACGAGGGCGTCTCACCCATCCACGT
Source organism: Mamestra configurata (assembly GCA_002192655.3). Classification (NCBI taxonomy): domain Eukaryota; kingdom Metazoa; phylum Arthropoda; class Insecta; order Lepidoptera; family Noctuidae; genus Mamestra; species Mamestra configurata. Next base: position 2,901 of record NDFZ01004087.1, read on the forward strand.
GCTGACGTCGTCAAGCACTGCTGAACCTTTTTTTATTTTATTTTAAGGATGGGAAATCATCAAATGACAATGTATCTATGTCCATATATGTGCTGTGGGTGAACCTTATAAATAAATAAATGACTCCTTCCGCTCTGGGCGGAGCGAAAGGGAGTGTCAAACTCTTACTGACTAAAACCCATCCGTGTTCCTTCTAATGCCCTATGCGTTCCAGGGCTGCGGTGACTCTTTCGAACAAATTCCGCATACAAAAAAATGGGCTATGATAAAAGCTTAATTAGAGTGCTTAAATTGGTGCAGAAAAGGTCATGCCTTGTCATAACAAATTTCGTTAGAACTTCGACTGCCTCTCTGAAAGAATTGCATAAGCATCACCTCTGTACTAGTTTTGCTGTTTCTTCTACTTGTCTGTTTATTAGACGAATATGTGTGTACGTCGCAGCTAACAAGCTTAATCCGCCGTTTAATTAGCGGCCTAGCCAGTTCATTAAATAATTGTATGGTAAAGGTAAGGTAAAGCTTATGGCACCTCAATAGGTAGCGATGCTGTACAGAGAAACTCAGAGTAAATGGATACTTGTAGATGTAATCAAAACTGACAATCGTTCAGACCTTAGATCAGTGTACCTAGCTAGTTCATTTACAACAGCTGGTCATTACCCAAATGAGTTAATAGAGTTAAGCTCGAATCACGTCACATCAGCCAGTAAGTGTGCAAGAGAGAGAGAGAAAGTCAAGAGTAAACCCATATTAAATAAATAAAAAAAAAATACAGGAACGATTCTTTAAGTAAGTTCTAAGTATTCCTAGGTTTTTCTCTTCTATTCGTTCGTGTTTGTTGCTGTTGTCGTTGTCAAATAGTAATGATCTAAATTGTGCCAATGCAGGGCATTCCTACCCGCTTTCCACTTGCCCCAAACTACTGGTAATCATGAACTGCCAATATTGATTCCCGGAAGTAGTCAAAACATAAACATAGACAACAAAATTCGGAATCCATTACTGAGCTGTCCTTGAAAAGTCGATTGTCCTACTTTTAACTTCCAAATGTTTGTGTGTTCCAATTTTATTTATAACACTTTCGATAACACCAAACATCTGAAGCAATACAATTGGAATTTAATTATCGTATTTCGACATTTATGCATCCGTAAATTGAACTCACGACTTTTTGAGTTTTCATTAAGTATTCGGAACAGAGCCAGGAGAATGGGCAGCAGCATTCTCTGTGCTTCTGTGCATTGCCGACAGTTACACTGCGATCCAACCCGCCTGCCAAGTGAGGTGATTATGGCAACCCAGCCCCCTTGGGGGAGGCCTATGTCCAGTAGTGGACGTCTTTCGGCTGGTATGATGATGATTCGACTTAAAAATGTTATTTCACAGGCTGGAAATTTAATTACCTGCATTAAAGAAAGAAAGAAACAAACACTTTTGTGGGACTATCTTCTGTAACTTTGTATATTCCAGTAGCGCTGGTTCTTAGCCTAATGTGAAAAAATAAAAAAAGTCATTTAAAAAGAGAGCATCATGCTTACGATATATTACGTGATATTAACGCAACGGATATCAGTTTTATAGGCGAAACTGTACACCATGACAAGCAGAATCACCTCCTCCACGGAAGCCGGTCACTAGATTACAGTCAGTAACATAGAAAACAGTGAAGCCATTGTTTTCATAGCAACACATACATAAATCTACGCTTAGATATTCCATTAATCCATTTCTCTTGCCCCCCTGACCCGATCCGAAGACGTCAATGAAAGTCGATAGATCAAAGTCTACACCAGGAATGTCAGCTGTTACTATCGTGTGGGGCACGATAACATGTCGTAAGTCGGAGCTAACATGGGGGTCATTAATGTACTATTTTCTATCGTAATGATGTCAATATTATCAGTGTTAGTAGGTGATTAAATGTTGAGTACAGATTCAGTGCATAATAATCTCGTGGTTAAATTATAACAGCCGAAACTAACTTGCTTTCCGAGGCACGAGGGCGTCTCACCCATCCACGTGCTGACGTCGTCAAGCACTGCTGAACCTTTTTTTATTTTATTTTAAGGATGGGAAATCATCAAATGACAATGTATCTATGTCCATATATGTGCTGTGGGTGAACCTTATAAATAAATAAATGACTCCTTCCGCTCTGGGCGGAGCGAAAGGGAGTGTCAAACTCTTACTGACTAAAACCCATCCGTGTTCCTTCTAATGCCCTATGCGTTCCAGGGTTGCGGAATTTGTTCGAAAGAGTCACCGCAGCCCTGGAACGCATAGGGCAATTGACATCATTACGATAGAAAATAGTACATTAATGACCCCCATGTTAGCTCCGACTTACGACATGTTATCGTGCCCCACACGATAGTAACAGCTGACATTCCTGGTGTAGACTTTGATCTATCGACTTTCATTGACGTCTTCGGATCGGGTCAGGGGGGCAAGAGAAATGGATTAATGGAATATCTAAGCGTAGATTTATGTATGTGTTGCTATGAAAACAATGGCTTCACTGTTTTCTATGTTACTGACTGTAATCTAGTGACCGGCTTCCGTGGAGGAGGTGATTCTGCTTGTCATGGTGTACAGTTTCGCCTATAAAACTGATATCCGTTGCGTTAATATCACGTAATATATCGTAAGCATGATGCTCTCTTTTTAAATGACTTTTTTTATTTTTTCACATTAGGCTAAGAACCAGCGCTACTGGAATATACAAAGTTACAGAAGATAGTCCCACAAAATGAATTCCCGTCACTACTAGTGTTTTTATTTGGGAAGAATTGTCGCAGCCAACTCCTCAGCAGGACAGCTGGATGAGGTGTTTGTTTCTTTCTTTCTTTAATGCAGGTAATTAAATTTCCAGCCTGAGAAATAACATTTTTAATGTCGAATCATCATCATACCAGCCGAAAGACGTCCACTACTGGACATAGGCCTCCCCCAAGGGGGCTGGGTTGCCATAATCACCTCACTTGGCAGGCGGGTTGCATCGCAGTGTAACTGTCGGCAATGCACAAAAGCACAGAGAATGCTGCTGCCCATTCTCCTGGCTCTGTTCCGAATACTTTTTTTGTTTTCCGAATACTCAATTTACGGATGCATAAATGTCGAAATACGATAATTAAATTCCAATTGTATTGCTTCAGATGTTTGGTGTTATCGAAAGTGTTACAAATAAAATTGGAACACACAAACATTTGGAAGTTAAAAGTAGGACAATCGACTTTTCAAGGACAGCTCAATAATGGATTCCGAATTTTGTTGTCTATGTTTATGTTTTGACTACTTCCGGGAATCAATATTGGCAGTTCATGGTTACCAGTAGTTTGGGGCAAGTGGAAAGCGGGTAGGAATGTCCTGCATTGGCACAATTTAGATCATACTATTTGACAACGACATCAGCAACAAACACGAATTAATAGAAGAGAAAAACCTAGGAATACTTAGAACTGCACAGTATCGTTCCTGTATTTTTTATTTATTTATTTAAAATGGGTTTACTCTTGACTCTCTCTCTCTCTCTTGCACACTTACTGGCTGATGTGACGTGATTCGAGCTTTTCGATTCTTTTCATTGTCTATTAACTCATTTGGGTAATGACCAGCTGTTGTAAATGAACTAGCTAGGTACACTGATCTAAGGTCTGAACGATTGTCAGTTTTGATTACATCTACAAGTATCCATTTACTCTGAGTTTCTCTGTACAGCATCGCTACCTATTGAGGTGCCATAACCTTTACCATACATTTATTTAATGAAATGGCTAGGCCGCTAATTAAACGGCGGATTAAGTTTGTTAGCTGCGACGTACACACATATTCGTCTAATAAACAGACAAGTAGAAGAAACAGCAAAACTAGTACAGAGGTGATGCTTATGCAATTCTTTCAGAGAGGCAGTCGAAGTTCTAACGAAATTTGTTATGACAAGGCATGACTTTTTCTGCACCAATTTAAGCACTCTAATTAAGCTTTTATAATAGCCATTTTTTTGTACAAGAGGTACCTGCCTGTGTTTAAACTGTTTGTTGTCCAGATTGGCTTAAAATTTGAACAGATTAGCTTTAGATGAACCAACTTTGAGGGAATAACTAAATAGAATAGAATAAATTAGATGTAACTTAGCCTATGAAAGAGTAATAATTTTGTATTTATCTGGAGGCTTGTAATTAGCAATTTTGTTACATATTATTGTTATTATAATGATACTAGCTGTCCCACGCAACTTCGTCTGCGCCACATTTTTCATGAATGCTTGGCTCCTATTGGCCGTAGCGTGATGTTATATAGCCTATAGCCTTCCTCAATAAATAGATTTCCTAGGATTAGCGCGTTCTACCAAACAAATAGTCAAGAATAACTAACTGATCGAGTGGTAAATGATCAATTATCGACCGCCGAGAGTAGAAAATAATTAAAGCCCTAATATCGCTATTAAAAATAGGGGTTGGCGATAGAAAGGTGAAAATTTAGGGTTGTATGTATTTTTAATGCCACATTATAAAAATAAAAATAAAAAAAAATTGTAAAAAAATAAATGTTACATCACTTAGGGGTATGAAATATAAATAGTAGCCGATTCTCAGACCTACTAAATATGCAAATAAAATTTCATAAAAATCGGTCAAGCCGTTTCGGATGAGTATGATAACTAACATTGTGACACGAGAATTTTCCAAAACAAATAACTAAATAAATTATATGGTAAATCTCAAAAAATCTGCTCCACATCAAAACACGTAAACAAGTATTACAAAATCACCAACACTGATGTAACACCACAATGATTTTACGACTCTGTAAAAAGGGGTTACATAATAACATTTCTCGCGAAAATGGGTGAAAACAAAGCTGTAACCCAGTTGGGTCGGGTAACCCAGATTTGCGAGCTATATACGGGTATGACGTCAGAAGGAAGTGGGGTTAACTGGCCAGTTATATCATTATGTGTGATTATGTCCGCCCGCGGATTTGCCTGCTTGAAATACGTTCTGATTTATAGGATGAATCTTACGTAATTCTACCTGTAAGATTATTAATCGTTTTGAGATTTATTCACATGTCTACGATAACATAGCTCACCTCTTGTTGCTTTACTAGATATTCTACGATCCTACAATCTTATTTTTCCACTTAAAATATATGATTTTGCCTTGGTCAAAGAATAAGCATTGCCATACAACGTGGCAATGCCGCCAGTCTTTTGGGTACACTTCCAGTCGACAGCGATGCGGATGAATTTTTTGACGCCATATTTTAGGGTTTATTTAGTTAGATTTTATTTTTATTTCTATATGTATATAGTTAGTTAAGTATTTATGGAATAAAGAAAATATTAAATTAAAATAAATTCAGAAATATTACAAATGTCAAAGGATTACAAATAAAATTGTCAAATGAGTTTATAAACTTACACGGCATAAACTTAACAATAAAAATATATAATTAGTCTCAAACTGTTAATTGGATTCGTCTAGATTTTTCACACTGCATGGCTTCATTTCTTTTCTTCATGTTTATTTTTCAGAAACTCACCATACCACTTCTCTATTATTAAAGTTTATCACGCAAATCCTAGCTTTTTCCCAAACATCTTGGGTAGGCTTCAAGTCTAACCGTATACTGCTGCTAGGAGCGACTGTCTATCTGACGTCTACAACCAAGTTACTGGGTAACACGATACTCCCTGGCAAGACTGGTGTCAGTTTATTGACCGATCTCACTAAAAAATATTACCACAATGTACAGGGTCATGGGTTCGTGATAAAGATTCCTATCATGTCTGCGTAGTGCATTATTATTATTAATTTCATTTTTCTCCTGTAGAATTACTTTGTCAAAGACACCATACCTTTATCCACCACAGCCATATAAAGGTCGTAACCCACGTTCAACTTTCAACTTTACCCCTTTCCTTGAATCCGACACCAAATATACTCATGTTTCTTTCGCCCGAATAACCCGGTTTACAATGTGATTCTAAGTTTAGTGGCTTCTAGATAAGCTAGTGACGTAGACTCCGGATTTAGAACTTTGTGGTCTTTATGTCCTGAAGTCGGGATTATATTGTTAGATTTTAGCTTGAAAATGTACAAATAGCATAATACAAATATTCCCCGAAGGGTTCAGAGGTTTCGTATCGGGTTCGTATCGTATCTACCACCCGCAATTCGACGATTATGTTTAATTCCCATGCATTATGGGGGCGTTTGGGCACAGAGGATATCTATCCTGCCATTGTTGCGGTAATTAAAGAACACAAATGTAAAATTGTAAGCTTGTCTGATGGGCCGAAAATTCGACACGACCGCAGGGCGCAAGAAGCACACGTTTTTTTCTGTAATATTAACTACTAAGCAAAACAAGTACGGCTAGTAAATTCATTTGATATTTATTTGGTCGCTCACAATGGGCCTCATCAGACGGTTAAAGTCATTCAAAGGACAGGAGAGGGCTATGCTCGGAATTTCCTTGCGTTATCGAATCAGAAATGAAGATATTCGCAGGAGAACCAAGGTTACCGACGTAGCATAAAGACTGGCTTAACTTAAATTACAGTAGCCAGGACACATTGCTTGCAGAACAGGTGGTCTATGGGGGTGAAAGGTTCTGGAGTGGTGACTTCGTACCTGAAGGCGCAACGTTGGAATGTCTCCTAAAAGGTAAACTGAAGACCTGTGAAGGTGAAGGTGAAGGCTGCAGGAATCGGCTAGATGCGAGGACGCACTATGATGAGGACGGACGGAAGACGGACGGTAAGGCTAGTTGATGTTACGACACTTAGTCTCCAACCTCCAAGGCTTCAGCAAAGGCCTCCCGCCTTTGCCCAGCAGTGGACGTCTTTTAGCTGTAAATTAAGAGTGGAGTTAACATACCTTCCCACTCAATAAGTACTTTCCTCTACTCATTTCTTAAACATCCTTAATCCATCTGCCAACGCTTCATCTAATTCGCCTGTAGAACCATCTTACCATCGCATGCAGTCGGCCTACATTCTAAGTTTAGTAACCTCGCTATGACGTGAATCCCGTTCCGGAGCCTTAAAATCGTAAGAGCGTATATCGACCACAGTATAAATACATTTACGACAAGATAAGTACTAACACGGGTTGTCGACCTTTGAGGATTCTGGGAAGATGCTCTCGTGTCAAGAAATCTTGAAAGTTTAGCCGTTCAGTTATTTCCATAGAAATGATGTACAGCTGTTTGATAGTTCGAAAAGTTAAATGTGTTTAGTTTAAAATTATATCGGTAATTCTTTATTTATGTTCTTGAATCTATTTCTGGTTCTTTTTATATTTTTTACAACAATTTGATGAGGAGACCATAATCAATCTCTTTACGATGGGTTCGAAAACGGTGGTCTAGAGTTTTCGTGGAAGGATTATAAAGACCTCAGATTGCTAGATCATCATACTAGTCTTTATTCAACTATGTTGGGGTAGGCTTCGAGTTTAACCTTTTGAACGCCATTGTATACATGACAAGCAAGCGCGTGCCCTGTACGCCAAACGTCACAAATATGTGACAAAAGTACGACGAATTTGTGGCTTGGCGTCGGGGGCACGCCGATGCGTTTATGCTCTGGCGTTCAAAAGGTCAATATGCAGTTGAATACCGGTTATTTATACATGAAGCGAGCCTGTAACGTATCCCAGTAAATGGGAGTCCCTTTTCCTATGACTAACTGTCAGTCTTTCGGGCTTTTGAATACCCGAAACGACTGTCAAATCGCAAGATGATACGGATAATATAGGAGCTGGGTATGGAAATCGTCCATTGAAATAAAACATAGTCAATCAACTCGACCCTTAAACCAAACAGAAGCATTCGTTCTAGAAAAGTGGCATTCTGTCAGCTGTAGCGTAACGAAGGCGATTGTCAAAAAGTCTAAAATGTATGGGATTGATAGACGCTGTCGAACCGTCACGTGATCGATCAGCCGGTCGATTCTTTAACATGTCGAAGTGAAGGCTTGGGTGAAGTGATCACGAGGTGAGCTGTCAATCCATATAATCAAGATGGAATGACAGCTCACTTCGTGATCACGTGCCATCTAGATTACATGGACATGTTTAAGAGCCTCAGATCACCAAATAACTATCTTAAAAAAACTTCGCCAGCAAAACCACTCCCAAAATCCGTCAGCTATATCAGAAATGAGGAATTACATTACGTCAGTGATCTAGTTAGTATTGAGAATAGAGCAGTCGGGGCGAATGAACCAGCACTTGTTCAAGGATAAGCGAGTAAAGGGTATTTCGGTATCCGCTATGAGGACCGTGCCCATTGGTTCGCGGAAAAGGAATATTGGATTTGAAAGTCTGAATATGAATTATGGCGACAGGTGTAAGTTTATGAATGGCAGTTGATTATAAAGGTACAAGCCTAACAAACAACAGCATTTTGTAATCAATTAATATATTGATAATTTGCAAACCACAAGAGAAGAATAATAGGATAAAGGATTCTTCTGGTCCAACATAATAGATGAATCATTCAAAGAATAAGATAAGAATACATCAAACGTCGTAAGGACATCCACAGAAATTTATTAAAACATTCGCCACCCGTAAGATGTAGGATGTGTGATACATTTATGTACAATAGTGGCAAATAGGCGGCACTTAATGCAACAAGGCATTAAATTCTCTACCAGTCAACGTCCTAGAAATTCAACAATGAGAAATAAGCTGAACTTAACACATAAGAAATTTCACTTGAATTGAGAGAAAAGCCTGATCAACAGGAAAAATACTTCATTCAGAAAAAGCCCACGAAACAAATTCCATCCCACAATAAGGAAGCGATTAAACCAAACGATACCCCCAAATCAAGATCGTACACAGACTAAGAAGAGTAACGAATACATCAAACTGTTTTTTACACACGAGCAATAAGGAAAAGTCGATACGAATGGAAGAATCTTACCAGAAGCATTCACTATTCTCCGAAATGAACCAGTACTTACAATAAAATGGACGTCCATTACCAATTTATTACCAAACAAACTGAATTACTGTAGTAAAACAACATTATTTGCGGTTACTGAAGATTTTATATTGTTTATTTCAGGGAATACTGAGCTTTGATGGGTTTGTAATATATTATTTTGTTGTGGAAAAGGAAACAAATCTAAGGTTTTATATCATTGGTGGCGCCTATGGCAGAAGTTGTGAAAACAACATTAGTTTTGATTGAAGTCAAGAGTAAATATTTTACTTGTAGGCCATGTGTGCCTCATCATCGATCAAATCATCGCGTACCATCAGGTGAGATAGTGGTCAAACTCTAAATTCTACGATATTGGTTCAGACCCTAGAATTCAAGTAAATCTTCACATTCATTTATTGCATTCCAGTGTTCTTTTAAATATTACATAAATGTTAATCATGAACCTTAAAAAATCCCTGAAACATTCTTTGACCTCAAAATCAAAAACACATCAATCAAAATCTGGCAAGTCTACATACCCCATTACTTCCCGAGAGTAAACCCTCTTCTCGTTGACGTCAGAAGCTTGTGCGTGCGCACGCACACGATCTAGGCTACCATTCAACTGTTGAGGATCCTTGTGATTCAAAATCTGTGGAAGCTGTAATAGGACACTTGGTCGTCCGGCTGCGACATGGGCATTGATATTGTTTCCATCGTAAGTAAACCCTGGAAGAGGTTGGCACGGGTGGAGGATTTCCATGAGGATTTCCCTCCGACATCAAAAAAAAAAGGAGCGTGGGGATTGGCACAAAAAGAGAGGCCTTTGCCTAGAATGGGTGTAATCGGGCAGTAGATTAAGTTGGAATTTCACATTGTTGTTTTACACTTTTACTTGTCTGACTTTGATAAGTTGACTAGTGATCTATTTTTGTCAGTAGGTAGGTACAAACGTAGGACTGCTGATGAAGACTAAGCGCTGTAAAGATTTTCTATTATCAGAACCCCTTTAGAGGTTTAGGAACTTAATGGCACATTTTGAATAAAAAGACATAAACACAGATTCGAATTTTATGTGCTGTACAGAAGTAGGACGGTAGTCAGGCCATAAGCGTTTTGATAAATACAACAATTATTAGAGAGTGTAGTACCTATACTCTCTTAGTCCTTGGCATAAAACCCTTGACCAATCCAGATAAGATGGGGTAAACCTAGCCGACCGACTGTTCCAAAAGTCTTTGGATAAGAAAACCATAAACCTGATATAAAACCTAGCCGAAGAGATAAATAAAGGAAAACAAAACGTGTAAAACTGTAAACAAACTAGTAATGTCACGTAAAACATACTTCACTATAAACAGCAACATGTATGACATAAAACATAATGTGCTAGTTAGTGGTCTCAATAACACCGATACCACTTTATGATACCTCTCGAGTAAACAAAAGACTTGCTGCGCAGTTACTGAGTTTATATCTTATAGGCCAGTGCCAGTGGTGGTACTGTTTCACCATTTACCGTCGCTCTCAATAACGTATCTACCTTTAACCAACTGTCAAATTAGCTACCAACAGTAGCTGAAACGTCATGTTTGCCATTGTAACATGACGTTTCAGCTACTGTTGAAAGCTAATTTGATACGTTATTGAGACCGCCCGTTAGAGTCTTGCTTTATTAGACTACTTCTTTCTTTTTCAAATTCTGCTTCTTCCATTTTACTATTTAGTTTCCAGAAAATTAGGTAAAAATTGAGTTCAGTTCATAAAACAAAGAATTTTCAATGAGATGCGGATAAATTGAAAACTATTTGGATGGGATTTATTTGAAGTGATATAGTTCACGATATATCGAGAGTTTATATTCTAATAAAGATTTATTACAATCTTACGTAGATTGCAATTATCCGGTGACAATTAATAAAGGCCCAATGGCATGATGCTCGATGCACACCAAAGCTTGATTTATAAAATTTCACGTGTTAAACACGGTCCCATCGTATGCCACCGAACAACGCCAATTGACCCATGACGAAATTGAACCGAATTCTATCGACAATGAGTACCATGACTTTCAACTTTAGTCATATGACTTAAAATATTAGAAGTCACGCTACGAAACGCTTCGAGTTCAATACTATCATCGTTGATCGATTGGAATTGATCTTATTTATATGATTTTGATTTGAGACAGTGATTTGGCACAATCACTGTCTCAAATCAAAATCATATAAATATTGCATGTGATAATATCGTGAGAGTCATATGATAGGTATGTTTTACAAATTGCTTGGAGACTGATTCGCATGACCTGGCTATGTTGTTCCTACGGTAAAACAATTAGCACGAAATTAAGTGTGTTAATGAATATAGTTTTCCATCTACCGCATAACAATCATGTGAAATAGTGCATGATGCTTGAGTGTCTCTTGTTTTCACTTCGCGATACACCTAGTTACGAACTTCTAAAACTTTTGGTCCATGATCTCACACTTGGCATATTACCTTCCAATCCGTCTTGAACAGATCTTAGGCACTGTTTGATGTCAATTTTATGGAGTATGAACATTTATCCAAGAACCTTGGCAGTCAAATACCAATCTGATAGTAGATATACATAATATGATAAATCTAATAGCCAACACAAAACGAAAAGAAGATTGATAGTAGCAAAATCAAAAATCGAATTACATTCGTGGTGGGAATCAATATATTTATGAATGCACCAGAATGTCATCTAAAGGAATCAGATGGAGAGAAATCGTGAAAAACAGCTTTGTAGCTTGATTGGTATAGTCGACTATTCACTAAGATAGCTTCGATTCGCTCTGTGAAGAGCGGAGCGAACAAGAAGAACTGAATTATATAAAAAAATGTTTTTATATATCATCATATGTAAGCTACAGCAAATATATATGAAAAAGACATTACAAAGGGTGACACAATAACGAAGACTGGTGGAGGCTCCTGAATTAATCCAATGAACTTATATTTATCAACATCATCTTCCAAACGCGTGGGATTTGTTTTGGCGTCTCACGTGGAGATAAGTAGGTTTAGATCTGAGTTCAGATAACTCCCTCTATAGGCCTTTAATCAGATAAGTTTGATAATGTCAAATAGATCAATCTCAAACACAACATTGGCGGATCACACGTGGCCGTATGACGACGTGGCTTTATCTGTCGCGTTCTTACTGATTATTAAAACTATTTAAGAGTAGTAAATCCGATAGTACTTCCTTATCAATTAGACCTTCAAAGTTAAATTCTTCCTACTCAATCAATACGCTGGTACAAGACGTAGGTGATGCGCCACCGGTATATGGTGGACATCCTACCAAACGAAAGAAACGGCTTTGAATTACTTTCATTGAGGGCCACAGCTGAGGAGTGAAATTCCCTGCCAGAGTCTGTGTTCCCTGATAGCTAGAACCTAGGAGTTTTAAGTCAAGAGTGAGTATTCCACATTATCTATTAACATCAGGTGAGATACTGATCAAACGTGAGCCTAGCATCAATAAATAGATTTTTTGTCATTCGGAGATAAACAAACTATTATGGTTTTTTTTATAAACTCAAGTCAAAACTCACTTATATTTAGTGCTACAACGATGTTTTGGTGCAAAAGGGAACCGCTTATCTTGGTATGGTCATGTGAAGAGGGATGAAATGCACTACTATAAGAGTTATGAATATAAATGTGGATGGATGGACAAGGAGGCCAAAGAAAAGATGGATAGATTGTGTTAGGAGTGATGTGAAAGAAAAGGGAGTTAGTGATAGCGTGACGGCTGACAGGACAGAATGGAAGACAAAAACATGTTGCGCCGACCCCAAGTAACATGGGATAAGGGCAGGAAGATGATGATGAACGATGTTTTAGTACTTAATCGTCATCATCAGGGAGGAGTCGCTGTGGATAAAAAAATCGTAAAATTGTCAATGGAAATGGTAGAAACGAGATCCTTGAGTTTCAAAGTGACACCAAATCAAATTAGATTTTATTCGTCCTCCTAGGCTTATACGACATTATGCTTTTTTAAAGAGAGATTAAATACAATGTACACTCAGCACCAGTCTCACACACACACCACACATACACACACACACATACAATAAACTACAATTGATCGTGTTTATTTTTTATGTTAAATTTTCTTCCTTTAGTTTTTTTTTCCATTTGTTTATTTTGTTATAAAACTATAAGTTTATAATGTAAGGGAAGAGCGGAGCCTTCAACTACAGGCATCTTCTATGCCTAAATGGAGACTCCTCGACATGTAATCTAAGCTAAAATGATTTGAAAAATAAACTTATTAACTTATTAAATAAACATATTATTATACAATTATAGATCATGATATCATCAAAAAGCACAAATAAAAGGCATAGAAAGCTATTGCCATCCAAAATTGAGCAGTCCATGACAAGTCTTCCCGTAACACACCACACCACATATTAAAACGTAACCCGAGCTATGTAGGGCAGATCGATAGCTATCAAGGACCCAATGACCCGTGACCATACGCGCGTTTAGAAACCTTACTATCCTCATTGGTTGAATGATGAAGCCGGAAATCCTATCTGATGTCAGTGATGCGTTAAGCGTATCATTTTGTAATCCTTCTTCGATCTTTAATCCTAGTTTATTCAGTTTAGGTTAAGGGTGTTGTGGGACTATGTCTTTCGTTCTAATATTATTATTATTTAAAGTCAACAAAATAATGCACCTTTCAGTGCTCGAGTAACAGTAGGCGTTAGAAAACTTCACACGTTAACTGATTTTCATAACGGCAGTAAGCTTCGTCATTCCACCATCGGTTTTCCTCAGATGTCTACTCTGCTGTGAATCCATTTTCTACGAAACTATAAGGCCGCGTTTGCGCCTGAAAGCTACTCGCATGCAAGTTCAATAACATTGCGGTACACGATCGAGCGATTGATAACATGCAACCTCGGTGGCCAACAGTGTAATACAACTTGCATGCAAACTGAAGACGAAACATGAGGAATTCATATCCAACTTTCAAATCGTAAAACATACGATATGCTATACGAACTGAAGTCCAATAACTGCAAACAATGTCTGAAATAAATATGTCATGTTTGTCTATGGAGGAAACCTACTATAGTGGCGTTTCTTAATACGCATCCAAGCGTTCACCGATGGCATTCATGAATAGTACAAAACAATAGCGTGCCTAGCCCGATGGCGATGGATTGAGGTTGCCAGTTAATTATAAATAAGTTCCGGTGTTATTGTTCCTAGCCTCAATCATGCTTTGTTTCCTTGGCGAGAAAAATGGAACGAAAAAGTAGTAGTGAAATAAATCTTATAGCCATATTTCATGTGATCAAGATTTTCATGTAGTTGTTATTCATCAAATCCCTTTTACAACCTGAATAAAAATTCTCCCGACCGAATTTCTATTGCAGTCCTCCATCTCAACGAAAATTAACGAAATACGCAGGAGATATTATAGTGCACAAGTATGTGCACAAGCCCAGATGCACTCCTTCTTCCATCACTCTTATAATCCAATGGGACGGAAGTCAAACACGAGCGTAGATCAGGCGCAAGCCGAACGGCTTAACGTGCTTTCCGAGGCTCGGGAACGTCACACTACCAACTTCTAAACTCTGGGATGTCACTGAGAAATTCCCGAATCCAGGACCCCAATATCAGCAACCGCGCTTACGACTGCGAGCCCAACAGAGCAGTTCAAAGCAAAATGTAGGAAAGTGAAGTGGAGGGGGACTCAAAACTTCCTGTTAAAAAAAAAACAATCATTTGATTATAGGTACATATTTTCGCCACATTAGCCTGTACCAAGTCTCACACGAATTCATCAAACAATAATATTATTATCAATTGGCTTCGCGTCCACCTGTCAAGATTTCTTACTCATAAGTCAATCAAGAAGAGATAAACAAACCTATTCATAGTGCGACCACCCAGCTACTCTGTGACGGGAGCTAACCACAAACAAATCTGCCTACCCGATGGTAGGCAGAGGTGTTTACTAAATAGTATTACATAACAGGCACACCCACATTTAGCCAACAATTATTGGTTCCATGACGAAAAAATATTCATCTGATTCATATATTTTGTCAAGTTATGCGAACATAAATGTACTGAACAGTTGTTTCTTTTTTCATATTTCAGAGTCAATTACATAGTAAAAGTTATTCATATTCTTGACAACCATCACACCCTGAAATTAAAAATGTGGACTACACATCATATTTCAAAAGTGCGTGGTCATTTTTAAGAGTCTAGTAAGAGTCTGACACGCCCTTCCGCTCCACCCAGAGCGGAAGAAGTCATTTGATGATTTCCCATCCTTAAAAAAAAAAGGACCACACACTAAACCAAATAATATAATAGATACGACGATACTTCTGTACATGCGATTCTGCAGTGCGATTCTGTAAACATGTCGAAGTGAATGTTTGGGTGAAGTGATCACGAAGTAAGCTGTCAAACCATGTAATCAAGATGGAATGACAGCTCACCTCGTGATCACTTCACTTCGACATGTTTACAGAATCGACCGGCTGACAACGCCTCGCCGTGTAAACTTAAATGGAATGAGCATGAAGTAAACTTTTTCATTTGATCAGTACCTCATTATAATGTGTAGATATTACTTCCTACATGTTGCCGTTTTGTCATTAAATTAAATATCCATGCAGAAGACGCATGCACTAAATGTATTTCTTTCTAAACAAACATTATAAGTAAGTAAATAACTACGGTCGTATATTTAATTTTAAAATTACCATGAAAGTCAGACGGTCTTCTCATGATACTGAATCAATATAAACGTCATATTTGTACTGTCTGGAGAGAATCCTTGGTGAAGTGATCGTGCTCTTCGTGATCTGTTAATTTGTACAAATTGTCGAATAACTAGTTATAATGTAAAGTTATGAAACGTTTTAAGACCGTTATGTACATGTAGAAAAAACATCCGATTGCCAAACATTATCAAGATGAAACTGTACAGCTTAATTTTATTGCAAAAAAAGTCTATGAATTAAAATGGTTTATAACACCATCACACTGAAATTTAACTAATATAGTAACAACTTTCGCAAAACGATCGAGCGAATAGGCTTGCTTGCTCTAAATGCACTTGGGACACCTGAAAATATACATATAAAAAAAAATTATCGCAGAATACAGTGAATAATTAAATATTAGTTGCAAATCACGAAATGTTTTCCTAATTCAAAACACCACACAATTTCTCAATACCAGTTTATATTCGATTAAACCCCAAGAGCGACCCACAAGCGCTCGCAAGCTCTAACATAAAACATGAACTCAATCTGAACTAACCTCTAGAGTCTAGTCGATCAATCCGGATCATTAACCAGTAACATACGATAACACTATAAGTACATAGTTAACGTTATTATTACAATAAACAGTGAAACATGATAAACGGTCTGTAGACATGGCAACAAAGACTTATGTTTGTCTTTAAGTTTAATATCGTTTTATTTTGTAAATACGCTTCTTACGCAGTTATACACGTCAATCCATAATAAAGATAATTTTATTCGTAAGCATCCCTTTAGTTATTTTCTTCTTTTGTAGTCGATGCATGGCTAACTCAGTTAAACTCAAGCCCAGTACGTGGCCACGTTATTATAGTCCTTCTCCAGCCGATCTATTCAGCCGGTCGATTCTGTAAACATGTCGAAGTGAAGGCTTGGGTGAACAAAGTGGCTGGCTGGCATTCCAACTTTATTATTTGGATTGACAGCTCACCTTGTGATCACTTCACCCATGCCTTCACTTCTCATACTTATGTTTACAGAATCGACCGGCTGTTGACATCTCACCGTGTACACTTACGTGGAGTGAACGACAAGCGAGCTGTCATTCAATCTTGTTTGTATAGTTTGACAACTCACTCGTCATTCACTTCGCCTAAGTTTTCACTTCGACATGTTTACAGAATTGCAGTGCAGGATCGATTTCGGCCATGGCGGCCAATCTCAACAAAGACTTTATACTTCCATTGTGCGTACATGGAGTCAAATTCCCTGCCGGTCTCTATGTTTCCTGATTGCTACAACCAAGAGTGAATAAGTAACTTCTAGGCAAGCGTGCTCCATCGTCGTTGCTCATCATCGCTTTCCATCTTTTGAAATCTCAAAAACGTGGCGAAACGTAAACCTACCAAGAACAAAAAACAAAAAAAAGAAACTTTGACCAAACTATTTCGTCGCCAACTGGCAATCATAAAAAAACGAGCGAGTCTTACAGTAATCGCATAGGATGTGTAACATCTGACGTTTTATCTTGGTAAAAAGCAACATTAACATTAAAGTACCAACTGACAGCCAACTCGACCACTACGCGCGCTCATTGGTCAAATCGAATTTGGCGCGCTCATTGGTCAAATCGAATAGGGCGCGCTCATTGGTCTAATCGCTTCTTCGGCTGTTACACACTTCCGTCCCATTTCACGAAATCACTCCCACAGATTGCAGGAAAGCGAGAGGAAAGATTTTACACATAAAAAAATCAAGATTCTTGATGAGAAGCACTTATTTGATTGTTACTAACCTAATGATATATCTTCGGAGTCTGACCCACTTTTGTCAACAAAAACACAAAAACCTACTTTCCTCGTGGCAACATAACAAAGCTGATAACTCGTGGGCATGGAAACAGTACATAGTTGACATGTCACTATCTATTCATCACGGTAGGCACCACGCTTGCCAAATCACACCGCCTAACACGTGAGGCATAATTTGCGATTTAAATATTTACTCTGCGGTTTGTAAATAATTATATTATATATTAGATCTTTGGAAGAGAGTGGAATTTCGTCATTCTATTGTTTTTAGTACTTTGATTTTGCATTTATTGATTTGTTAAATAGAAGTAGATTTTTATACAGAAGCTGACAAACGCGAAGGGGCAGAGAGATAAACTTGACACTTACATGAAGCCAAACCAATAGACAGAAATCGTTGCTCGGGAGCTTGTTGCGTCACTTCTTCCCAGTTTAAGCACTAGAACGTAGTGACGGACGGGTTTTTGGGGACTGTGCTAGCTGAAATAAATGATTCATTAATTCTATGTGTTAAGATATGGGACTTTATTTTGAAAAAAAATTAGACATACTAGCTTCCGCCCGCGGCTTCGTTCGCATAAAAATGTATTATAAGTAGCCTATGTGTTATTCCAGGATATGCAATATATTTGTGCCAAAATTTCATTAAAATCCCTTCAGCCGTTTTTGCCTGATTGTTACACAAACATACTAACTTTCACATTTATAATATTAGTAGAATTAACAATAATAACTAAAATTAAGAAATAAACTAAACTTACAACAAACTAAAGTACAGCATCAAAAATTCGTCCCTCGTTCGCTATCAGCTGGTAATGTGCCCATTGCCCCGTTGAATGGCAATGCTTAGCCTCTGGACTAAGTAAAAGCCAGCTCTTGGATCACGGGAAGTGTCAACCAGCCATTTCGAAATGAAAAGGCTTTCGAAAATATAGTTACCAATAAGATTACTATATTTACAATGCTTGAGATTTTCCGCAGCCGCAGCGGCAGTGCCAGCGCAACATAATGAACGAGGAAGATGGGATGGCGCAAGAGTATCGACACAGGTTGCGTCCCACACTAAAGGCCTACCCATCTTTCACGGACACAAAGAGATGCCGTCCGGTCTTTTGCCATCGTGACGTGCCAAGCCATTGGGTTCTACGGCTGGAACATTGACAAGAGCTCGTCAGATAATGTCGTTTAAATTAGCGTGTCGCGCAAAACGGTCCCGCAATACGGCTACAATAAAGGCCGTGGTGCCCGAGGCTGTTGACAACTTCACCACAGTGACAGCGATGAGGAGAACCACATTCTTTAATTTTTGTAATAAAATAACAGATGTTCGAAGAACGTTACCACAACCCACTCAGGTGGGCTAATTAAACTGTTTGCCACGTAATCAATGTGTTTTATTTTTCCCTACTGACTATAATCTCCTCCCGTAAATTCTGTCATCTTCAAAACAAAAAAACATGGAACACTATTTTTCAGAATCCCAACAAGTAGGTCGCACAATAAGTTCCAATACACAGAATTGGACACATCACCACATGATTCATTCCACATTTTTCTTACCGTTCACACTAGTTCAAATCCGACTGAAATTCCGAGTACCCTAATATGGCCAATACCCAATGGTCCCGCTAATAGATACAGTCACCACATAATCAGAATCAGACCATGAAATTAATGCGCGCACACACAAATGACAAATGGACTGAACGGCCCTAAATAGGTGCCTGGAAAAATTGGTTGGTCATTGAAAAATAACCCTGTAGAGAATGAAGGGCCTGCGGGTTTTGTTTCGTTCTAAAGAGTGACCAATTTCTCTCATTTGAATTTCGCTGCGATAAGCCTTTATGACCTCGCACAGGTCTTTTTAAGGTTCCGTACTAAAAGGTCAACGGGACCCTATTATTAAGCCACCGCTGTCCGTCCGTCTGTCTGTCAGTGGGCTGTATCTCATGAACTACTACAATATAATAGGTAGACACTTGAAATATTCACAATGTATATTTCTGTTGCCGCTATAATAATAAATATTAAAAATAAAGTTAATAATTTATTTTATTTCCTTGTTTGTCCTGTACGAGTCGCAAATAAACATTTTCTTTTCTTTACAACCCACATTCTATGTCTGTACAAAGTTTAACGCAAAACCTGAAAAGGGATTATTGTACTCAATATCATAAACAAATTTTGCTATGGGATATATTATTATTATATTATCAAAAATAACACCTGCCCCGTACCTACATTATGTTTGCATAACTCGAACAAATGTACGGCACAGTCTAAATAATGAGACCATGACATGACTTCGCGACCGTCAAATGAGTCAAGTGCTCTAATGGCAGCATATTAATCGTTTGATGACGATGACGCGTCGTCATTGGTGCGCCATACCATTCATGTGAACTAGTGAGTACTGGTGTAAGTTGATTTTGTTAGGATTCTTTCAGTTTTTGTGGACTAATTAAGAAGTTGACTGTTGGAATATTGCTCAATGTGAGTTCCATGAATCGTCAGTGTTTTAGGAATTTATTTAGAATTAAATTATAGGTACGTGCTTAATCTGAATGATTTAGTAATTGAACACTCAAATAGCCGTCTCATAAAAGTAAAGTGGTGCTCAACGCCTATCAGCAATGCAGTCACATATATAGCCATCTGTAACAAGAAATGACCGTTTGTATTTATTAAATTTTTGCATAAATATATGATCTGCAATTAGAAACCAGAAATTGGGTTTTATTTATTCTTGAAAACGTAACCAGAACTACTAACAACTAGAATTCTTCAGCTCAAGTCTCTTAGTTCAGTCAGTTGATGGCGTCAAAAGGTTATATGTAAATCGTGTTGGTTTCCGCAACTCCACGACTAAGCGCATATTTTACGTGCAGGTGGGACAAATGTGTCATTCGATCCACCCCAGCTCCCCAAGGAAGGCCAGCAAACGCCTTCATGTTACTAACAGTCTCACAGAGGGTACCTGGAATTCCAAAGTACTTAGCCTTGTAATCCGCGACTACCGGGCAGCTTAGAAGCAGATGTGCTGCTGTCTCGTCCTCCATGCAGGCTCTGCAGAGTGGGCGTTCAGTGACTCCTATGACATAGAAGTGTGTGTCAAAAGACCCATGGCTAAGCGTCGAAAGGTTCTGGAGTGGCGACCGCGTATCGGTTGACGAATTGGAGGGCCTCCCACAAGGGGAAGCGATGACATATTATTAGATATGTGTCTATTTGTGTATATGTTTATATGTTTACGTATGTAGGTATATTTATAAATGTAGCATTGTAAAATTTGTGCACTGGATCCTACCCTCTATTGTGATCTCTCTCTATCACTCAAAGGTTTGCTGGTAGAAAACTCATTTTTGAGTTAAGCTCGCCTTTGTACATGAACTATTTTTAAATGTGAATTAATATAAGCTGTTATGGTGTACAATAAAGAATTAAAGAATTAAAGAATGACATGGTGAAGTCCGCGGGAATCCACTGGACGCATAAGACCGGTAGATGTTACGACACTGTGGGGAGGCCCATATACCCAGCAGTGGACGTCATTCGGCTGAAATGATAATGATGTGTTTGCTGATTGTTTTCAGAGTCAAAGCTTAACACGGATCTTAAGCTTAACTAAAGTAACAAAACCAGTAAAATTATAAACTAGTTTCAATTTGCTTGCCCAAATAAATCCAAAAACCACCAGTCCCGGCTGCCACAAAGGGGATTCCTCTCAACTAAATTAATTGAAGAATGAACTAGACAACAATATGAAGATTGATGTATCCTGAAAATGTTGTGGGCCGCGAGTCAGTTACTACTCGTTCGCAGTGACTAAGTGACGAAGTATTTGTGTGTCATCGGTCTGAATGGGTAAGGTCATTGGTCCTCTAATCATATCAAAATTTATTTTTGGAGGCGTAAAAAAGTACTCTTCGAAAAACTACCCAAATCGCTTCAAGTGTGCCTATAAAATTTGAAGAGTTCTCTCTATTTCTCCAGGATCCCATCATCAGGTACTGACTTGATCATGGGACCACCTGGGAAGTTTACCCTTTCAAACAAAAAAAAATCTAAATCGGTCTAGCCATCTTCGAGTAATTGGGGAAAATACATAAAAAAAACGTTCCGACGAATTGAGAACCTCCTCCTTTTTTTGAAGTCGGTTAAAAATGGTTCGAAATCAAGGTGGATTGAAAGTAATGATAGGTCGGTAATTACCGCAATCGATTTAATTTAATGTTTAAATCTGTATCCTAAGGGAACGTGACACAGGATTAAAATGTATTGTATGTCCAAATCAAAATAATAGTATACGTATATGTCAAGTTTGATCAAAATTCGTTCAGCGGTTTAGACGTGAAAACGTTACAGAAAGACACAGTTTCCGACTTATGATATTAGTTTAAAATTAAAAATCCTATATTGTACATAATATGTAATTGTTTTCGACGTAGCCAGAAATTTTTTGATGATGATGAGGAAAATGGATACAACCCTTTTAATTTGTTTCTCTACCTAGTTTTCTCTAGAAAATAGTGTTTGCCAGTTATTTTGAAAAAAAAACGTTCATTCCATTTAAAATAAATATTGTGCCAACCTTGCATTACCAGCTAGGCTGCACGTAGTCTGAAAAATAGGTAGACACTTAGCACATTTTGCCTATTTAGCATACATTATTTACTACACTCTAAGTGCCCCAAATTTTTCTAAACAGCTAACTAAAGTCCGAAGGTCGACCGACATTCTTGTTTAAAAAGTTTTTTTCTACAGATTTTGAACGCTACAAAATATCAAAATATAGTTCTGAATCCGGTCTGGCTATCCATTATCCACTTCCCACCCTTTTCATCAGCCTCATCCAGGTTCTGTTCGCGATGGCAACAATGTGATCTTAATAATAATAACCTGGAACCTTAACCGGTAGCTTGGGCCCTGCTCCCGACACCGGCAGACCACTATTTTTATATTATAAAAGTGTTTTTTTAAATAGAAAATTGAATAACCGGAATGTTATTATTAATAATAATGTTTTATTTTCACACCACAAATACATACTCGTATTACATGATATCAGAGTCAGACAACATTTAATATTGTGGGAGACTGGTGCCTAAACTAAGCTCTAGGCCTGTATTTCAGGACATCCGCCCTTTTACAAGATGATACATTTGATTATATTTAGATGAGGCATTGAAGTAAAGTTGTACACGTTCAAAATACTCAATTCTGAAACCCGCTTTTTAAGCTGTAGGTTGCAAAAAACCATGCAGTGCAATTCCGTGTGAACATGGCCTTAAAAATATCCACACAAATTTTGACGTTTGACGTCAAGCCAAACGTCATTGTTCAAGCAAACGACACTGGCGTCATCTCACGCTTAACATCAATACGTAAATGATCGCTTATCCAAACAAATGCAAGTGTGGATAACGTTGTTTTTATCGCTTACGTATGAAATTTATGAGGCTATTAAATATAATAAGAAAACTGGTTTTAATACGTTTTTTAACGCTTGATTTAATTCAATTTTACGTTAACGTCATCTGACGTAGCTTGTGTTCCTTTTACGTCAACAATGCCATGTTAAATACGTGTGGTCTTGATGCTAGATATGTTTGATCGTACGGGTAGATCTTTGAGGTTAACCAACGCTTAACCCGCTTATCGGAGGTCGCTTCGTGATGGGTGACAATCCATTTCAAGCACGTGACACCGTTGGTCCCGGCAGTCATTTGTAGATCTTTAGCAGTCGTCACGGATACTCAGAAAGTCTGACAGCATTCTTGTCAAGAGTTATCGCTTCGATCAACAAAGAGTTATCGTGTCGTGGGTTCTGGAGGTCAGATAGGAAGTTATCATCATCATCATATCGAAAAATGTCCACTGCTAGACATAGGCCTCCCCGCGCGTGTCGCCACAACAACCGGTCCTGTGCGTCTCGCATCCATCAGCACCACGACCCTCACCAGGTCATCTGTCCACCTTGTGGGAGGCCGCGCCAACGCTACGTCTTCGGGTACGCGGTCGCCACTCTGGAACTTTTCGGTCCCATCGACCATCGGTTCTGCGAGTAATGTGCCCTGTCCACTGCCACTTCAGTTTGGCGATCCTTCGGGCTATGTCGTTAACCTTGGTTCTCTTGCGGATATCATCATTCCTGATTCGATGACGCAGGGAAACTCCGAGTATAGGCAGTCGCACCACATAAAATGCAGGTACTGTGTTCCATCCGGTAAGCCGGGAAACCGACTCCAATCAAGTTGTATTTCTCTTATTTGTTTCTTTATTTTTTGGAGACTGATACAAGTGCATAGTCGTATAAAATTGCTATATACAACGTGTAACAGAATAAACGCAATATCTCTTTAGGGGTAATTGTACTCATTATTATGAACAACTTTTATTATGGGACCAACACCGAAATCGCGAAAAAAAAGATGTATACAATGACCCCTTCAGAGATATTGCATTTATTCTGTTACACTTTGTATATGTCACCGGAAAATAGCAAACTCCGTAAAATTATAAAACAACTTGAGAGATTGTAAACTCTCGATAAATTGTCAACTTAACATTTGGAATACTTTTTTACGTATCAATATTTGATAATCAATAGATCTATAGAGTTTACAATCTCTCGAAGTTTGCTATTTTCCGGTGACATATATATACGCATTCTTCAATGGAACAAAAATTATCTTCCACCGATTTCTTCAAAATCTTTCACAATACAAGTATAGTAAAACCATTCGAATAAGTAATTTGGTAACAATTAACCTATTTAGGTAACAATTTTCACCTTGAACTGGCCTAGCGTAACAAGGAGTTTCAATAGAATAAGAGACCAGCTTATACTGGTTTTTTTTACTATATACAGGGTGACCAGCTGCATTATCTTCAATAAACGCTAAATATCTCAATATTAATAAATCTAGCACAAATATGAATAATTCATGAAGTTTACGATCTACGAGTGTATAGCTGAAAACTGATTTATCTCTCAGCTTACGGTACGATTCAGTCAAGGTTAGAATCGAACGCGGAGGTTAGGTTCATGTTTATGAATAATTATGATCTAATACAACGTCAAATTAAATTAGTTTGCCAAATATTGCACTGCCTAGCCTTTTCCAAATAATTTTGGGGTCCGCTTACAGTTTTTAACATGGAGAAACTTCCTACATGATCTCCACCACCCAGTAACTGGGTTACACGATACCTTTTGGCAAGACTTGTGTCAGATTTTTAGGCTTCCACCTGTTGTTGACTGACAGAGATCTTCAAAAAGCATTCGGGAACATCCGTTTAACCATCCTTCCAACCAAATCCACGGGCCGACACCGGCAACCCCTGCTTAAATTTTTGTTATAATTTATTTAGCCATGAGCTCTTCTGACCGTCGTTTGAAAGTGCAGTCTACTATTTTCTCCTATCTTAAGCTTCTTCTGCTGCGCAATTATGATATTATATGTATAGCAATTAGGTCGAGTATGATTTAGGCCTTGGCGTCATAATATTACAACATGTAAAAGAATAAACGCCAAACCTGAAAAGTGGTCATTGTACTTACGCCAGCACATCAAGCTACATCAATCTGCCAAATTTCTTTAATAGATTTTCAACTTTATCGCCAAAGCGTTTGGTTCAAGGTTGATTCGGAAAATTTGACAGTTTCTAGTAACTTGATGTGCTGGCGTCTGTACTCATCACTATGAACAACTTTTACTATGGGACCAACCCCGACAATGACTCCTTTCAGATATTGCGTTTATTCTGTTACACGTTGTATATTGTATGAACGGAAATTCCACTTAATAAGTGACCTTGTGGTGTGGTGTGTCGGAACTCGGAAGGTATCGTTATCATACGTAATACCAACAACTAAGGTACCTACATGATATTGTGCATCATTGGTGACCCGAGGTTGATGAGGCCATCATGTAAGTGTTAAAAGTACGGGGACACAATAGTACAATGACGAAATATGTTTTATCTGCATACGTACTGTTTCACTTTTTATTAAGAAAAGCATCTGATTTCAATGAAACGGAAAAACCAAACTTTTTATTAGCATAAGGTAATATATGAACAAGCATATGTGTAGTATCTAACATTGATCGGAGAATCTAGAAGTAACTAAGTTCTCATCAGAAACCACATAATTATTGAAAACCTTTGACTTTTATTTACTATTGAGGTCGCTTTTCTCCCGAGACAGAAACTAACACTGAATGAATCTAGGACAGTAAGTTGTCCTTGATTCAGTATTATATTCATTTTCGTTTGCAAGGTAAACGAAAATGGATATAATAATAATTTAAAAAAATATATAATTTTGGAACAGTCACATGTATTATGCTATTTTGACGAGACAATACAAATTAAGGCAGTTTCTATCACAAAACATATAAATAATTCACACTACCAACCGATAGATAGTCAGAAACTCAAATAGACAATCCACACGGATATTAATAAGTCACGTGACCACTCCGGCGCCATGTGTCTCTGTCAAAACA
The DNA here is from genome assembly GCA_002192655.3 of Mamestra configurata. NCBI lineage: Eukaryota > Metazoa > Arthropoda > Insecta > Lepidoptera > Noctuidae > Mamestra > Mamestra configurata. Next base: position 28,959 of record NDFZ01004087.1, read on the forward strand.
AGGCTTACGCACGTGCTGCTAACCCGTTTACTTTGCCAAAAGCTGTGATTGGTGGACATCTTCCGCTGCCATTTCGCTTCGGACTTCTTATTTTCAGCCAGTAGTGCACACTCGAGAAAGATGAGACTGAGAGCACTTCCTAATCCCAAAGATACCACAGATATATAAAAGATAATTTCAGTTATAACTGTGCAAAAAACTATATACGGCAAGTATAGAAGACCCGTGGACCCCAAATAAATTTGGATGAGGGCAGCATAATGAAGCATGTGATTGAGCCCGAAATAGGATAAGCGGACACGCTGGTAAAGGCCTTGTGGCTGGCTGGCTGATGGCAACGGCAGATAAAGGGCTGAAGCGTCGTCCAAAGGCTAATATAAGGGGATTATAGCGCGAATACCCATTTATTTATTCGGCAAATCCGGAAGACACCCTCTCTACGCAACTGCTAGAGTCGATTCTGCCGGTCGATTCTGTAAACAAGTCGAAGTGAAGGCTTGGGTGAAGTGATCACGATGTGAGCTGTCATTCTACATTGATTACATGGATTGACAGCTCACTCCGTGATCACTGGCTTTACCATAGAAATGAAAGCGGCGATCGCATTGTGTTAGGATGACGCCTAATACTTATCGTGATGTTTGAGAGGGAGCAATGTCCAGCAGTAGAAGTCGACGTGAATTATTGTGATACCTAGTGATCTCTAAAATGCAATAACTTGCAACTACAAAGCCTCAATATACCTCTCATCAAACAGAAGCAGTCTATTTTGGTTTCCAAAACATCAGTTTTAGAAACGAAAATAAACCCAATCACGTTACCAGCATCAATTCAAACGAATTGTTTTAGCTGTTGATAAAATTAGACCATTATACTAGGTCGAGTTTACTGAACATAATCGATTTTACTCGCAAGAAGTTTTAACCTAAGATCCCAGAGCCGCCCGACCTCACTTATTTTCTCAGTAACAAAATGTGTGGGATAGAGTAGTGTTAGTAGTAGCAACCTGTGGGCCGACGCGCCACAGCTAATTTAAAGGTAATCAAGTGCTAAAGTTACAAAAACAACACAACACACTTTACTTGCAGTCTGATCTGCTGATTTTGATGGATGTTTTACTGTACAATATCTTGAAATATAATTAAGTAATATTTTAATGAGAAATTGGTCAAATAGTCATTGCAATAGCCTAAGAGCTGGCCACACATCGAATAAGATCCTATTTACGCTAAAAATTGCTATTAAGGCTGTAATTTGGACCTATATTTTTGACTAGGTGGGAATAACCAAAACCAAAATGTCTGTCGGGTTTGGCAAAACTACCTCCTTAAGTTTTCCGTCGCCGATGTCCTAACTAGCAGGTATGCGTACGTTCAAAAAACATAGTAGCACTACTCTATCTCACACATTTTTTTAAATGAGAAAATAAGTAAGGTCTGGGGGGTTTGGGATCTTGGTCTATTATCAAAACATTGGTCAAAGTCCAATTGGGAGCAGCGAAAAAAATAAATAAATGGAATGTTTGTTTACCGTTTGCAGATTTATCTTGATGCAGTTTCATTGAGAAATTGGGTTGTAACCATTTTCTTAAATGTACAAAGTAGATTTATTTTGATAGAAAGAAAAGAAAGAAAGAAGAAAGAAACAAACACAAACTTTCCACAAGCCTGTGATTTAAATTTCTTAACTGAATTTAAATGATAAAGAGATTTAGTTTGTCTTTTACAAAACAATGAAGCAGAAAAGGCTTAAAACATAGACAAATAAATGACCTCTGAAAGTTCAGTAGGCTTTAAAAAAAACTTTCACTAATAGAAAGTCATAGGCCACATTTTATCTCGAAAATAAAGCAATAGGTTCCTGGCAGGCAGGCTACCACCACTAGAATCATTTCTCCAAGGGGTTTAGTAAATATATGACCACAATAGGTCGCTACATATAATTTAAACTCATAGTTAAATATCTTGTAGTTTTTTTTTTAAAACGTAAACCATCAAATGACTTCTTCCACTCTGGGTGGAGCGGAAGAGCGTGTCAGACTCTTACTGACTAAAACCCATCCGTATTCTTTCTAAAGCCCTCTGTGTTCCAGGGCCGCGGTGACTCTTTCGAACAAATTCCGGAACCCTGGCAGGCTCTGACCCTAGCGGCACCCGCCTCCTATGCTGACATCTCTTTGAGACGCATGTGGAACACAATGCGCCATCGACCCGGGCCTGGTGGTGATCGGACAGTGAGTCACCCAACGCTCGCCGTCCGCAGGCCCACGCCTAAGGTGGCCGGGGATCACCCTGCGACTCTCGACGTCCAGGGCGTCTTCTCCTGTAAAAATAAATCTCTTTAACCTGTTATTAATATAATTTAACCATACGTTATTTTTAATTAAAGCACTAATTAAACTACATATATAATTATAGTAACTTTCTGTGGCTATCCATACCACACCTCTTTGTAAAAGTTTTCATGAAAATTATATTTCATTTAATTATTTATTTATTTTAATAAATAACCGCAGGAAAAATATAATATTGTTCCTGAGCGACTTTGAAAAGCGACACGTATCCTCTATGAATATTGATTTACCAGATAATATTAATTAATAGTTATGGAAACGAAGGCACGACCGGTACTCTCCCTGAACTATAAATATATTGAATTGGAAAGTTACTGAATCGAAAGTTGACTGGCTAAAGTTGTCTTAGATGCAAATACTATTTACTCTCGAAGCTCGAGACTATTGAGCTAACCACTAAGGGTTTTCTAGAAAAACTTTTTACAAAAACACTACAAAGTATGAGCAGATCAAACCGAAAGTTGTACTGTGTATCAGTAAAGAGCCGATAACTTTAATTTCGGATGTCGGTGTCAAAAAACGAAAATCAACCAAAAACACCGACTGCCGAAATTAAAGTTATTTTATACTTTGTAGTATTTTTTATTTGGAAGTCGTTTCAAAATTCACGCCACCAGTTGGCGCCACTACCGCAAGAGGTCTTACGACATCAATGTGAATCGTGTTTCTCATTTCAGAAAATCCTCATTCTTGCAATATCTTAGAAGTCTACGCAAATTATTCATGAGCATAACCCAAGAACATATTGAGAACTATACGTTTTATTTCATCATCTCCAGCATTCGCTTACATGCAACATAGGCCTCTCTTTTCTTGTGCCGATCCCCAAATTCTTTTTTTAATTTATTTTTTATCTCGGGGGGAAATCCTCATGGATGTCCTCCGCCCTGGGGCGTCTGTCAGACTTTTACTGACCAAAACCACCCCGGTGTTCTATCTCCCACCTACGCCGTGGATCGCGGGAACGAATGCGACTTCCGTAATCGCCGGCTGGTACTGGTCCACCTCTGCGGACCACTTCACGTCAGCGGGGGGAGTGAGGTCTTAAACTCCCCCCGCTACGTCAAAGAGGGTCGCACGGGAACACCACGCGCCGCCACCTCGGGTCCGGATGAATGGGGGGCGACGGACATCCCCAAGTCCGCCGCCCCAATCCCCAAATTCTTGTGCCAGCCTAATTCAGGTTCTACTCGATGCGTTAAAAGTCTAAAGTCTTAATATCTCCATTACTTGATTTAACCAAACCAACATTGTGCTAGAGATTTGAGTGCGGGTATCTGCTGGAAGCAAATAGCACAGGACATTTGGCGCCATGAGGCCTACATATGTCTAGCAGTAGACGTCTTTCGACTACTGAAATGATGATGATGATGCGGTATTTGATTTTAGTAAATACAAAAAGCTCTCTGTCTATAAAAAGTTCAAATATTGATTTAATAATCGCAAAATAACACGTTCTTCGCACGAAAGATTTGGCGTACGTGCGAATCTGAGAGAACGTAGATATTTACATTAGCTACCGGATACTTAGATAAATGGACTAATGTATAACAATATTTGAGGGCAAAGTCTCGCTTTTGATCGTATTGCACGTTTCCGTAAATATTTATTTAAACGGGATTCAAATGGTTCACACCCTCTAATGATGTCAGGGACTGAGATTAAGAAAACGATGTTAATCCCCGTGGATTTTCTTGTGAAAAACTTACGAGCAATCTTTCTTGGTTGTTATACAGGCAGGGGGGAGGGGCAAGGCTTATGCCGTCAATTCCTGTATTTTTCTGGGGCAGCTTTTTAAAAGTAGGTCGGCAGGTCTGCTCCACATGTTTTTCATGAAATGTCACAACAAGCTTAACAAAACTAAGACGTCAAAATTAACAGTAATTAGTAGTAATTAACCTTCGTTTCAAAATATCAAGTTAACCCAAAGATCATACTATATTATACGTACTGTTCCATAAATGTTAAGTATCACAATTTAGGGGCAAACATTTTGTTAAAACTAGCTGTTGCGAACTCGTAAAACAGTACGAATGACAATTTTACGGATTGGATTTTCTGTTTTTGGGTGGAACCAATTTTTTTTTCTAAATATAATTAAAATTTGCCCAGCCAGTGAGAGTTCCGTCGAAATCGGACATTAACTGGAACATACAGTCAAAAAGACGGACAGTCAAAAAATTAGAATACGGTTTTTTTTTTGTTTTTAGCATCATGTAGTCGGTACTTATATATGCACTTAGTCAAAAGCTGTTATTATATTATATATTTATTAAATATAACAATATCTTCAGACTTCAGATAACTCCCTGAAAATCTACGACACGATTAATGAATAAATTATGTACACAAGCGATTCCCGAAATCCCGTGACTATCCCAAACTTGGCAAGCACACTTTACATAAACAAATCTACACAGAGCTGATGTAATCTTGCACATAAGGCCAAGTAATCAAATGACGTATGATATCATCAGTACTAATTCAGGTACTAAGACATATTTAGAATTTGGCCATGTTTTGACAGTTGACCTGTCTCTCAAGGAGTGAGGCAATGCTAAAAGCGGAGTCAATGTTTTGCTTACGTAGTTGATTTAATATGGCAAAGATCATGTTGGATCGAGCAGTGGTGGCCCAGTGATAACTGCCCCAACTTGCGAGATCGTGGGTAGCTAGCTGGCTGGATCTTTGCCCTCCGTGATTTATTCCATCACCTCTGCACTCAAAACGGTGAAGGAAAAGATCGCTATCGCAAGTTCATATAAATGAAGACATTTGATATCTACCAACCCGCACTGGACCTGGTGGTGGATGGCCCACTCCTTGTCACAGAGACGAGGCCTATGAGCTATGTCCTGGTAGTGAGAACATTATGAACTGATTATATTTAATTATGTTTAATTATTATTAGTCAGACTATTCACCTATTGCATCACACCATAAAAGCCCTTTAGGTGCCAAATAAATTTGCAATAATGTACATTGACCTATCCCTGATCCCTGATATCTCTTTGCAGGTACCCGAAAAACAAATCATGATCGTTTTTCATTACTAGAAACTGTAAAGGATTACGATAGATGTCGTTTCAGGACAGCTTTATGTTTTTTTTTTTAATTATTAATGTTAATAAATGTAGGTGGGTAATGACCGCTATTGCAAATTTATTTGGCGCCTACCATAGAACTTTTCAGCCAGCGTAACAGACTTGCGGTAAGGGAATTTACTAATATGCTCGTAATTTCGGATATGCTCGTGTTAGACCACAATCCCACCCCACTCCCATATGCGTCTAGAATTCTAGAAATCTAGAAAGTGTTTGTGATCCCTATGATTGGGAACCCAAAATAAACTTTTCTAGGTATTACGTATGCGTGTTTACGTATGCGTGTTTGTTGTAAAATGTTATTCTTTCTTTTGTTTTTTTTTTAATGTTGTCTTGTTTACAATTCGCATCACTGAAAATAAACATAAGAAAAATCTAAGTATTGCTTAGCTTAAACCTTAAACATTCTAAATTCAAATTCTCCACAGATTTGAATAAAGAATTTGCTAATTAGTATTTAAAAATGATTATGTGGTTATTTTTTAATAAGTTTCACTCTCATTTTTTGAAATAAAATATGCTGTAGCCTAACTGACAGGACAGCCAAAACAGTTCCAAAAGGCCCTTCGTATAGCAAAAATGACTACTTTACTACTACTGCTACTTTATTCAACGATAACATAGGTACCTATATTATTCTTTATATGTTTTTTTTTAATTCTTTAAATCTGAAATCCCCAAAGAATGCATGGACATAATTGAACAGTGACTAAACACACCGATACGCGACAACGGGTTTAACTAAGCAGGTACAGGCAGGGACGGAAAAAGCCAGAGCATTTTTTGCACATTCCGCAGGCATTGGCGTACCAAAAGCGCAGACAGGCCTTTCACCCCGCTTGGTCGTTACCCTGCGGTCGCACCGTCCTTTAACAAGGCTCAAAGCCCTGTCTCGAGCTTGTATCTCTGCGGGCGTTACACTTCGGTGACACACCCAAAACTCAGCTACATCAATCTGTCAAATTTCTTCAAAAGATTTTCAACTTTATCGCTAGAGTGTTAGGTTCAAGGTTAATTGGGAAAATTTGTCAGTTTCGGGTAGCCTGATGTGCTGGCGTCTTTACAATTCCGTGCATCGTGGTGGCTGTCGCGCGGCTGATGCAACAATCCGCGTCCGCGTCCTACCATACGCCAATAACATGATTCCTTTATTTTTTATTATTTACTCTTATTTATGTGTGCTTTTAGGATGTTAATCTGGCAATAAACTATTTTATTTCATTTTCATTTCATTTCAATAGTCAGAGTATGAAAATGTATGGCACCCAAGTCGGCCGCGCGCGTCGCAGGCCTAGGAAACGGCGCCATACATCCTCATACTCTAATAATTTTCTTAAAATCTACCCTAATTTGGGAAAACACCACGACACGGAAAATTAAAAATTCAACGAACCATTTCCGAATATCTTTAACAAAATTATATCTATGGATGACTGCCAACAGGTCGAACAAGAAAATCTACTTACGCAGGCGGTTTTCCTAGAAAATCTGGTAAACACGCATTGGAGCTGAGTGTTCGTGATTTTGAGAAAACTAATATGATTTGTTTATGTTTAACGTTGAGAGGTAATCTTTTAGAAGGTGTTAGTGTTAAATATTATTTTATGAGATCATTGTTTCATAAAATAATCCTTTGAAATAACGTCTTCCTGGACTTTTTATAAGAGACCATTTACCTGGTTGTGACGGAATATTTCATATTGTGTAATTTGTCAAATGATTGTACTCATTCTTGTTTTTAAATACAATTTTATTTGAGGTGAATGATTGACAGACAGTATAAAGAGAGAAGGCTTTGGTAGACAGAGGCGACGGTGTACTACACATAATATGGGTATCCGAAGAACTATTTCTATAAAAAGGGTTGCCGTATCGCTGTCGCATTATGTCGCATTAATAGGTCACGGTACCTTCCGAAGGCAGATAGTGCCGTTGGAAGGTACGAAATTGCAACCTGGGGAATTTCAACAAAACAAATACATATCATAGTATTTATTTTAACATAGCAACTCTCCTTCCGGAAGCGTCGGGTAAATGTGCCACTCGGAGCGACCCATCAGCAAGGATTGATCATCTGACCAATCCTTGCTGATGGGTCGTAATCATCTGAAGAGCAGACAGAGAGAATCCCCTGTTCAAAGTTAAATTAAGAATATCTTTACGCTTTTGGTTGTAGGAGACGAAAGACTGGATGTTTTAACTAGATAATTATAGGAAGATGAGTCCAACCCTGGCCATTATCAGTGGCAATTAATAAAAACATTTCTAAAGTGCATTTAATATCATTTTTAGGGTTCCGTACTCAAAGAGTAAAACGGGACCCTATTACTAAGACTTCGCTGTCCGTCTATCACCAGGATGAGTCTCATGAACCGTGATAGTTAGACAGTTGAAATTTTCACAGATGATGTAATCTGTTGCCGCTACAACAACAAATACTAAAAACACAGAATAAAATAAATATTTAAGGGGACTCCCATACAACAAACGTGAGATTTTTTTGGCCGTTTTTATAGAGAATGGTACGAAACCCTTCGTGCGCAAGTCCGACTCGCACTTGTCCGGTGAAGTTTACCAGCTAATTATTTTGAATAAACAATTTAACAAAATATTCTCTGGGGGTTTATCCCTTGTCTGTTTACTCCAGAGAATTAGTGAACCATCTAATTTAAACATTTAATTTTGTGGTGAGCACCAAACATGTTTTTAAAGAGTTCCTTTGAAATTGACCAATGTTAATGCGTCAGTAAATTACCTAGCAGCCAAACTACATAAGAAAACAAACATAAACATTTGTAATTTAAAACTAAGACGTGAAGGCGTTTAGTGCAATAACATAGAGATAGTGTGTCTACGAAAATGTTTACAGGAATTGAGTAGCTAATGCGTTCCTGTTTGTAAAATAAAATTAATTAAAATATTTTTGGACGTGACCGTCGTATGCAAGGACAAATATTAATAATAGCGAAACCCCGGCAGACGTGATGCGTTAAAAAATTGTAAAATCATAATTTTATGTTCTAAAATTCTAAACACTTTTTGACAATGTATCTGTTATTAGGGTTCCGAACATTCGTAAGAAACGGAACCCTTATAGGATCACTCGGGTGTCTGTCTGTCTGTCCGTCTGTCACAGCAAATTTTCTCCGAATCTGCTGGACCGATTCTGGTATTTTGTTATGGACTTTTGTGACCCAAACAAGGACGTTTTACATTACTTAATAAATTTTGAGCAGGTCACTATTGGGGACAACTTAGAAAATAAAAAAAATATTCTTCTGTCTGTACCGTGTGACATATCAAATTAAAGAGCTTATTGTGAGGGTTTTAATTATATTTCTTTCATAATATTAAAATAAATATTTTTGAAGTTATTCAAGAAATTAGATGAAAATTACCATTCTCTCCCTTCCCCCCTCCTTATCTCCGAAACTACTAACCTACAATTTTGAAAAAAATGCAGATAATAGTTCTTTACCTAAAGATTACAGGAAAACCTATAAGTCTAGTGTGTATAGTAGTCTATAGTGTTAAAATAATATGTTACGAAAACGAAATTCGTTCGGAACCCTATGCACGCGAATCCAACTCGCACTTGGCCAGTTTTTTATTTATATCTTTTTTTCTTTTTTTATTTCATGCACAAAGGCACAATGTCGTACTTTATGCCTTGAGTATTCTACGAGTCAATCAAGGTCGGTGAAGACATAGTATGGTAGGTTGGCTTAAGCGAGAAATGCAAAAAATACTCGTTTTCAATTTTTTTCTGATTTTCTATTAGTCTATCGTTGAAGTTTTTCCCAATGTTATTAGTAACTAAATAGATAGTGCTTCTTACAAACTTGGGAAGCTGATACTCACAACTCAAAAACCGTTACTGTAAAAACTTCTGAATGAGATCAGACACTCCAGTGTTTAATCAATTGAAGTACAGAAAACTCACCTTTATACAACGTGTAACTGAACAAACGCAATACCTCTTAAAAGTTGTTCATAATGATGAGTACAATGACCCATTGTACTCATCATTTTGAACAACTTTTAATATGGGAAAACCCCGAAATCAGCTGTTCAGTTCATTTTGTCGAGCTAGGCGCACAGAAATGTATGTAGCAATTGTATTATTTTTTCCCGATTTCAGTGTTGGTACTGAAAGTTTTTTATAATGATGAGTACAATGACCCCTTAAGAGGTATTGCGTTAATTCTGTTACACGTTGTATATTACTAGGTTGATATATAGATAGATCGAATATACCTCATTGTACACGAAAAATTGTTACACAACTCTTTTACAAACTTATTGTGCGGTGGCTGACAAGCAATATTTACGTACTAGCTGCCGCCCGCGGCACCGCCCGCGTAACGTCGAAAATTATCCCGAGGGAACATACCTACTCTCGGGATAAAAACTATCCTATGTTCTTTCCCAGGACTCAAACTATCTCTGTACCAAATTTCATCTAAATTGGTTTTAGCGTGAAGAGGTAACGGACAGACAGACTGACAAGCTTTCGCATTTATAATTTTAGTATACCAGATAACCTTTTTATGGCCTTAAATAACTTTCTTAGTTTAGAGGGTAGGTATTTCACGTTGTATATAAAAATGAGCCACGGTTTATTGATAAGTCTAGAAAACCCTTCTAGCAGGTAACCTCCAGGACATACAACAAAGCTGCTGATTTCATAATTATTTTACGAGTCTCATAAAAAGCATGGATTTATTAGAACAGCAAAGATTGTTATGTCTACAACAGATAACATGCATGCAACAGGTCATATTAATTTGAAACGATACTTTAAAATCCGACGCTTCTTTTGTAAACAAGACGTTTATCGACGTAGAACTTGCTTGCTTTGATTATGCATTTACTGCCCTAAGTGCTCGCCTAAAAATTTGCTTGGAAGGTTATGAAGAGCTACAGAGGTATAGGTGAGTAAGTACTTTGTTTGATTGAGGCTTACCAGATCCTACCAATTCTAATGCCGTGGCCACACTGTCCCGAAAACGCGAAGATTTGCGCTGCCACGACAAGTATGACCAAGCGACAAGTGATTCGTCGAATCGCGATGCATTTGGGCGAACAAGAATGCTTATCCTTCACTGTCGGTAAACTATCGCGACAACGCAACACGAATATTAGCGCGATAATGAAGCCCCAGTATAACACGACAAAGAATGGTAAGTAGATTAAAAGTGGTGCCAGTGACGCAAAAGTTGAATGGGAACCGCTTGTCTTGGTATGGTCATGTGAAGAGAAGGGATGAAACACATATAACTAAAAGAGTTATGAATATAAATGTGGATGGATGGACAGGGAGAGGGAGGCCAAAGAAAAGATGGATGGATTGTGTGAAGAGTGATATGAAAGAAATGGGAATTAGCGATAGCGTGATTGCTAACTGGACACAATGGAAGAAAAAACGTGTTTCACTGACCCTAAGTAACATGGGATAAGGGCAGGAAGATGATGATGAATTCTAACACGACACAACCATATGATGTGGGAATTTTTGACATGACATGAAAACATAAAAAATAAGAAGCTGCGATGCGAAAAGCATAAATTATATAGGACCGGTCGAACTAGCGACCATTCGACCGTAAATCCTGATGGATGTTTTTCGCCCTGAGGCGTCAGGACATGGTCTGCCAGAGTCTTACTAACAGAAACCACACGGTGTCCACTTCCGACAAGAGGCTATCTGCAGCACTGCAGTGTGATTCCGTAAATATCTCACCGCGGTAACTTAGGTGAAGTAAACATGAAGTGAGCTGTCAAACGATACAAAAAGATGGAATGACAGTTCACTTCTTGCTCATTCCCTCTTAGTTTAGCGGGAGATGTTGACAGAATCGACCGGCTGATCACCGCGACGAAGTGGCAATTTCACTGCCCAGGCTGGGCAAACGTCGGCAAACCTCTCGCATCCAGCCCTGGTAGAATCCATGGTCCGGAGCGAGGAGACTTGGGAAGCGGTTACCTCCTTTTGCGAAGCAGTAATGCTAGCGAAGGAGGAGGCGGGCCGCGCGAGGGAGAGACAAGCAGTCGCAGGGCGATCCCCGGCCACCGTAGGTGCGGGCCTGCGGACGGCGAGCGTTGGGTGGCTCGCTGTCCGATCACCTCCAGGCCCGAGTCGATGGCGCGTTGTGTTTCACGCGCGCCTCAAAGAGATGTCAGCATAGAAGACGGGGCCCGCTAGGGCCAAAGCCTGCCAGGGTTGGATAATTTGTTCGAAAGAGTTACCGCGACCCTGGAACGCAAAGGGCTTTAGAAGGAACACGGATAGGTTTTAGTCAGTAAGAGTCTGACACGCCCTTCCGCTCCACCCAGAGCGGAAGAAGTCATTTGATGATGTCCAATAAATAAAAAAAATAGGCTGGGCAAACGTTATGTGTGTCCCTTGACCCTTCGAGAAGACCTATCTAAAAGTGTACATCTTTCAGCTGAAATGGTGATAATGAAAATTATGAATTACGACTCATGGCTTATACTTAACAGCATAATTTCCATATTACTCCCATTATCTAATTTCAGGAAACACCTACTAATATCCAGTAAAACATGAAAGTTCCGTCAAAACAACATGTTGTTCCAACAAACACGTTTTCACAGCTGTGTTTACAAAGCGAGCTTTGAGACAATAGTGGTTATAAATAGAAGGAGCCGAAATTATACCACGTGTGATGATGACGTAGTTAGCGTAAACGGAGTGTGGATAATGTCCACGAATATATTTAGGATATTAAGGATGATTCCTTTGTTTGTTTGTTTCCTGGCTTCCATTTTGTTGACAGTGTTTAACTCGAGAATTTGGAATTCGGAACTTGTCAAACTGTTTGGCACTGCGATGCGAATGAGAAAGATTGAAAAATATGAACTTGCCCGTCAGGTGTAAGAATATAAGAGTTGTACATTCTGTAGTGAAAGATATACCTCACAGAGAAGTTTCATCTTTAACAAGAGGAAAAGTGCGAGACGGAATCGCATGCAAAGGGTTCTGAACGAATCTCATTTACGTAACATGTTACTTTCAAACCATAGAGAAGTCTATGGTTTGAAAGTAACATGTTACGTTTGTTATTTTATACTGACAAAAACCTTAAAACTAGCATTAAATTAAACTTAAATTAAATGTGTACCTAATGCTCCTTGACTTTGTTATAAATGTTGCTTTTTATATTTCATATTTTGACATTAAATGTATGTTTTTTTTTTTTTTTAGAATATTGCTAGGGACTTTGTTCTGTTTAAATATGTAAAGCAAGTTTTTATTTTAGTATGATTGAATTATGGTGCTTTTTTTTGTGTACCTGCTGTGTAAATATTTCGACACAAATGTATTTTTGTTAAGAAATAAATAACTTGAACTTGAACTTGTTATAGGTTTTCTTGAATGAACTATTAGCGGCATTTTTTTTTTAATTTGGACTCAATAGTTTCAGAGATAAGGAGGATTGGTCATTTTCATCTAATTTCTTGTATGACGTCAAAACAATTTACTTTAAAATTATGAAAAATGTTAAATATTTTCAAAACCCTCACAATGCGCCCTTTCGTTTGATATGTCCCACGGTACAACTTTTCTAGTTTTCCCCCAAAAAGTGATCCCATTTTCAAAATTTATTTATTTTCGTTACACGCCCGTGTTTGGGTCACAGAAAATTATATGTGTACCAAATTTCAACTGAATCGGTCCAGTAAATTCGGAGAAAATCGGCTGTAGCAGACAGACAGACAACTCGATCCTATATAAAGGGTTCCGTTTTTCCATATAGAGGTTCGGAACCCTAAAGATTCTGAGAGATATCACTTTTGAATTCATTACATTCGGGATTCGGCATTGCGGTAAATAAGGTATAAATCTATTATAAGCTCTTAAAATGACCAAATATTGGCTCCAAAAGATTAGCCAGTCACCATAATAATAATTGAGAAGGGTATTTTCCCTACTTAAGTAACTAAACAGGCTTATCTACCTATCAGCTTTTGTTAATCACTGAAATGTCATGCAAACACAGGAGAACATAACATACACGAGACTTAGGGGGCATCCACATCCAAGAATTACGTGATCTCAAAATGAGAGGAGTAGTCCAACCAAATCTCATATGAAACCTCTCCTGGGTTAATGAAAATCACGTCAACTTTTATTTAAACAAAAGCTTCAGTTAAAATGTGACGTAAGGACGAGCGAGGTCCCACCACGCTACAACATATGTATGTCACCAAGGAAGAGTTGTCCAATTTTTTTTTTAATATTTTATTCACGTAATTAATGGGCTTGTGGCTAAATAATAACAGCCGCACGAGTCGATCTTCAAGGTTAAGCAACGCTTGCCGAGGTTGGTCTGTAGATGGGTGACCATCTTATCATACCGAGACTCCTTCGTGCCTCGGAAAGCACGTTAAGCCGTTGGTCATTTGTAGATCTTTGGCAGTCGTTACGGATAGTCAGAAGCCAGAAAATGCGACACCAGTCTTGCCAAGGAGTACCGTGTTACCTAATTAATGGGTTGTGGAGGTCTGGTAGGCAGCCGCTCCACGTAAAATACTGGTATTCAGCTGTTTGACTGGAAGCCGACCCCAATATAGTTGGGAAAAGGCTAGGCTGAGGATTCACGTAAATAATGAAACCCTAACCTTTTTTGTTTGCATGGGAAATCATCAAGTGACTCCTTCCACTCTGGGCGGTGCGGAAGAAAGTGTCAGACTCTTACTGACTACAACCCAATCGTGTTCCTCCAAATGCCCTTTGCATTCCAGGGCGCGGGCCGCGGTACCCAACTGTTTCGAACGATTCCACAACCCTGGCAGAACGCCCCCTTACCTACCAGTATAATACTGATACAACGAATCGTAACTATGACGTCTACTTACCCCATAAAAACGTAAAGATAACTTTTATAGAACAGATTCAAATTTAAATGCTGTCATTTTATGGTTCTTATAGGGGCATCCCATGGTGTGACGCATTTGAAGTAGAGTATGTCACTTGAATGTCGAAAATCCCCTTGTGACGAGTGATAAATTGTATTTGCAGAAGATTTCATAGGATTTGCTTATCATATTATTTTTTTAGTCTAAATAGATTTCAGTCATATGACGCTTGCGATTTTTGATGAAATCTAGATTAAAAAGCCGGCTAAGTGCGAGTCGGACTCGCGCACGAAGGGTTCCGTACCATTATCTATAAAAACGGCAAAAAAATCATATCTGTTGTATGGAAGCCCCCTTAAATATTTATTTTATTCTGATTTTTAGTATTTGTTGTTATAGCGGCAACAGAAATACACCATCTGTGAAAATTTCAACTGTCTAACTATTACGGTTCATGAGAAACAGCCTGGTGACAGACGGACAGACAGACGGACAACGAAGTCTTAGTAATAGGGTCCCGTTTTATTTACCCTTTGGGTACGGAACCCTTAAAGCTAGCTTCATCCGTGTGAAAGGCGGAAATTACCCCAAAATAATTTTCTAATCTTTCTCTTCACACTTCTTCTTTACGACAGCGTCTGCCAGGGTTGCGGCATTGTTTGAAAGAGTTACCATTATTATCATATCATCATACCAGCCGAAAGACGTGCACTACTGGACATAGGCCTCCCCTAAATAGGGGGGGGGCGGTTGCCATAATCGCCTCGCTTGGCAGACGGGTTGGCGATCGCAGTGTAGCTGTTGCAATGTACAGAGAATGCTGCTACCTATTCTCTGGTGAGTCCCTTAGTCGCCTCTTACGACACCTACCTACACGGTAAGAGATGGGATGGTGCTATTCTTTTACGTCCGACACCGTAAAGAACAAAGAGTTACCGCAGCTCTGAAATCCAAAGGGCGTTTGAAGCAACACGAGTGGGTTTAAGTCATTCATACAACTAGTCATAGTTTAAGTCACTAATACAGACGCCTAAAATTCAAAATTATTTCTAAAATAAATAGTAATTTCACTATAACTTGCATAACTAATTAATCTGTACCATAATTCAGCTCTAATTACTTCAAATCAGCAATAGTTTGATAAAGTTACCTAAACTTTCCACCAGTTGGTTTAAATCAGGAATTAATTGGCAAAAACCATGAACACTGCGTGCCTTTTAAAATTAAATATAAAACAATGGCTAAACATATAAATCAAAATAAATATTGCTGATAAGTTTTTGTTACCATGGTGTTAGTATAATGTAGTTTACGTACTTTAATTATGGATAAGAGGTTATTGTATTTTTATTGTAAGTGGGTGGCAAAAACATGCAGGTGACTGAGCCACTGAAAAGTATAATTTGAAGGGAGGAGGGGTCAATGAAAATCACGTCAACTTTTAATAAGACTAAATCAATCACCTAATCCTAATAGACAACGCGAGCCAATGAAAAAATAATCATCAAAATCAATTCATAATTGACGGAATGATCGCATAACAAACATACAAAAAAAACATACAGACGAATAGAGAACCTCCTCCTTTTGGAAGTCGGTTAAAAATATCCCGTGAGGACGAGCGAGGGTCCAAATTTTAATTTCTTTTTCACTTAATTTTTTTTTTATTTCTCGTAGTATTTATTTTAATGTACAACTACCTATTACTATATATACACTTAAATTAAAAATATAATTAATTAATTAAACTCTCACCTTTTTTTTGGATGGGAAACCATCCAAATGACTTCTCCCGCTCTTGGTGGAGTGGATAGGTTTATCAGACTCTTGTCGACTAAAACCCACCCGTGTTCCTCTAAATATCCTTTGCGTTCCAGGGCCGCGGTGACTCTTTCGAACAATTCCGCAACAAAGTGGTAAAACAGATCGATCGCAGTTATTTCCATGTCAGCTCTGGTATGACAACAACCAGAGCTAACATGGAAATAATGTTTTTCTTACTCCTAAACTGTTCTTTTCTGATTAATTTTGTCGTGGGATCCAGGACAGTTGATCCATTTCTCAGGGACTCGTCGAGCTTCATTGACTCGGCGTTTTTATGGTAGGTTTCCACTGTTGATTCTGGCTCTCAGGAGTTGCGGTTATTGGGAATAGTGTGGCGAGCTTGTATCGCAGAGCTAAAATCTGAGTCTTCATCATCATCATTTCAGCTAAAATACGTCCACTGCTGGACATAACCCTCCCCGGAGTGTCGCCACATAGCCAGTTCTGTGCTTCTCACATTCAGCTGACTTCTGTGGTCCTTACCGTTAGTCATCGGTACAACTTCCTTGGATTTTGATACGATTTTCACTTATTGACTGAGTAATTAACGTGGAAGGTAAATTGCACCCGTGGGAAGCTGGGGGGCGCTATCGCTAGTCTAGGGTATTTGACTAAAAGAATCCAAAAAGTCCGTCAGATAAATTTCCAAAAAATATAGGACACGTATTTTTTCTTTTGTCACGTAAATAAAAATGAAGACGATACAGTGCATGAAAACCCTTGTGACGTCACTTACCAGTAGGTACAGTTTTTACTGGAAAGTGACTTTACAAGCGCCCACTCCGCATCTTTGATTTGTTTTATCTTCGTAATTTCTTATTGATTTGATAAAATAAAACATACGTATCCAATAGTTTTCGATAATCTAACTGACGGACTAAATAGAATTATATTTTTTTAATTTTTTTTTTTTGACGATGACCACTCGCAGTTCAGCACACTAAGGCTGGTTACTGCTTAACCGGACTATCCTGTGTTGGCCTCAAATGAATTTAAGGCCCCCAGCCAGGGCTTACAAACTAGCTAATTATCATAAATGACCGCTTCTTAGGGCATCCCCTGCGGGATACGGACCTCGGCTTAGCGGCGTCATTTCGGGAGGACTGCAAGGGACAGGCTGGGTCATATCATTATTAATTAGGGGATTTAAAACTACTGGCTCAGCGACGCGGGCTGGCTCGGTAATCAAAGGTCGGGGAGTATGTTCGTGGCAGAAGTAGATGGTATTTATAGTGACAATACTCTTCACATATACTAAAAAGGATGCCAGAAATACCTATGCCAGCACTGTAGAAGTGTAGACTATGATTAAATCCTTACATCACATCAACAAACATCCAGTGATGATGAAATCATAAAGCAGTACTTAATTTTATTCTCCTTCACAACAAGGAACAATGTTTCAACGAACACGTGCTAAACATATGCCTTTTATGACAGAGTCTATAGAACGTTACTGTATATTTATTTATGACAACTAATAAACTATTGTTGCATGCAGCGGCGTGTGACTGCACGAATCATAGATGCAAGACAAACACACATGATTCATCGGTACCTACCTATTTATTTGCATTGAATCGTAGTCGGACATAGTGATAGGAGATACCTATTCATAATGACAAACTTAAAAACACTAGCAAGGCAAATGCACAAATCAAATAGAAACAAGAAATTCTGTTTCTTATGTCTGCGTAACCTAAAGAAAAAAAAAGAAAGAAAACGATTTTTTAAAGTGAAATCTTCTTTGGCGGCGTTATGCACTTTTTGGGATGGGTAAAACATGTTAAACTCGCATCAGGACACGTGACCTGATCGGAATTTCGTAAGACGGAGGGAGAGTAGACCGCCGCGCGCCAGCGCGGCGTAGGAGAGGAAGAAATATCCCCCTCTCTTTCCACCTGTATGTATGTATGCCTCAATGCATGCATATGCAATTCGAGCGAAATTATTCCCTAACCATTCCAAAATATCAAAAATGCACAATGTTAATGTTCAAGTTTTCACTTCTGCCGGCACTCCCGAAGTGCAAACCGTCGTTTTTTTTTTTTCTTCTGTTAAGGAACAAAGCATGGCTAGTCGTGTGCCTTAAAAAGTTCCTATTTTCTGAGTCGGGTTTCCCGTTTACCTCTATGTGTAACACATTTAAACTGCTGCTAGAAAATGTCAACAGCCAGGGTGCAGAGATTTCTATTTCTAACATTTAACAAGTCTTTTCTCGCTTCGCTCCAATGGCGTATTCCACAGGAATCGTTAGTACCAGGGATGCGTGTGTTATTACCAGAGATCGGAATAGGTAGACTATATTTACCTAATGTTCGTAGAAGTAAGTAACATAGAGTGGATAATACCTCCTCTAAAATCCAGGAATCATAAACATGACGATTACTGTATCCCGGGATTAAAGAAATTGCAAATTACTTAATGCGCTTTGAATACATTTGAACAAAATTATTATATTAAAGAATCTTATTATGTTTTTAGAGTTCCGTACATCATCATCTAAAAACCAAAACAAAACCACCAAACCAAAACTGTTAAATTAAATAGCTTTGTTTTCGCACAACTCTTTCTTCTTTTGATTCTTCAAATCAATAATTAGTAACTATACGCAAAGTCCAGTTCATGTTTTTATAATCCCGGGTTTTAATTGTCATGATTCCATTTATAATTCCGGATTTTACAGGAGGTATTTTCAACTCTATGTTACTTACTTCCACAAACATTAGGTAAATATAGTCTGCCTATTCCGATCTCTGGTTATTAGTTTTTTTTTTTAAGGATGGGAAATCATTAAATGACTTCTTCCGCTCTGGGTGGAGCGGAAGGGCGTGTCAGACTCTTACTGACTAAAACCCATCCGTGTTCCTTCTAAAGCCCTTTGCGTTCCAGGGCCGCGGTGACTCTTTCCGAACAAATTTCGCAACCCTGGCAGTTGGTTATTAGTATTACACACGCATCCCTGAATAGGCTACTTTTTAGCCTATTTTGTTGCCTATTGTTACACACGGCGATAGTGTTAGCTTTCTATGAAGGAAAAAAGGTCATAATGGGTTCAGTAATTCCAGACAAATATGACCTTTTACAAACACACTGGTAGGTACAATTTCCCCCCTTGATAACATTAGTTTGGACAGTTGGGATGATTTGATTCAGTTACGTCATATAACAATGCCACGTAAAGGTAAATCTCCAAAAGTTTTTTGCCCTAAATACCTTTTTTCACTCTAAGAAATTCACCAATAATAAATCTCAAGTTACGGACGCTATCAATTAATTCTTGCTTCAAAACATCCTAAAGAAAACCCCAATTCTAAGAAGTAAGGTGAATAAAACACCGATAAAAGGAATCCCAAAAACACACTTTGATACAAAAGATCTAAGATTTATATAATATCCGTGAAGTATTTTCCGTGGCGAAAGAGAAAAAGCTTAAAGGTGCTTTTACAGCAGAGATGTACAAGGTAGCTAAGCGGTGCTTGAAAAAGATCTAACAATGGGATCACAACATTTTCCAAGCCTGGCTAGCGCATCTCTGATGGAAAAGAACTAGCGGAGCTAGGTATTTGTACAAACAAAACTGAGAGATATGTGCAAGAAATGTGTGTGAGGCTCGAGCGAGGAATGTGTACCGCGTGTACTTTCTCGGCTATGTCACCCAATAAATTTTGCGTGATTATAAATGATATCGACATAATATGATTAAACCATTTAAAATACAATAAATCTCCGTGTTTAATGAAGAAGAAAAAGCTTACTATCTTACGCGATTTATTATAAAGTTACGGTGTTTATAATAATCCGGTGACCATCCACGCACCACGTGCTCCTAGTCGAGCACATCATCGCTTTCCATTAGGTGAGATTGTGGTCAAACGCGAGCCTAAAAAAAAAAAAGTTCCTCGTATAGCTTTAATGTAAATTCAAAACTTTTTTACAAAAAATACAACTGACTTCCAAAAAATAAACATTACCGCTTAGCTACCGCGTAGGTACATCTTTGAAGGTTTTCTATTATCTCGTAACAGCCTGCTAATTTTCTCACAGAGGCTACAAAGAAAACCGGATAATTTATGTGTGTCTATTGAACATGTGTTGAGTAGCTCTCACTTATTAATTGCACTTTTGTTTAACACTTTATGTACGAATAGTTTAGTACCAACACACCATAAATTGCCATAAATTGACTTTTTTTTGTGTGTTATGTGTTTTTCTAGTGTTATGAATTTATGTAACTGTGCTTTTGTGTTGTGTTTTATTTATTTATTTAGCTTTAATTACTCTCTGCACTTACAGTACGAACCAACACGTACAGAGAGTCATAAATAAGATATTTTAAAAGTTGGAAAGTAACACACATAGGTATTAAAAATGAACAAAGAAATACAGAATAACAAATTATTTTCATACCAAATAAATGGTCTATCTATCTATGTATAATGTATATATCTAAATATATACAAACAGCGAAACTATAAAAAAAAACAAAAAATCTATCACTTCATACTGAAAATTTTGGTCATTTCGTTGCAACAAATGCCACACCATACCATGACATCCGATTTAATGATTAAATATACAGCAGTGGGATTCCCACTGCTGTATATTTATTTAGGCAAACCAACTTAATACACACAAAGAAATTCATAGTAGGTACATATTATTTACAAATACAATAGCATTGCATGCATCTAAATTAAAAGTAAGCACAGCATTATATTTAGATCTCTCTATACAATAATAAATATCTTATATCTTATCTTAATATATCCATATATATTTTTTGTGTACGTCACTGAACTCCTCCTAAACGGCTGGACCGATGTTGATGAAATTTTTTGTGTGTTCAAGGGGATTCGAGAATGGTTTAGATTCACAATTGGACCCGGTAGGTGGCGCTGCAATCGATTTATATAATGTTTCGTCAGACACAAAGCAAACGTTCGGACAGGACAAAGTCTGTCGGGACCACTAGTATCTATATATATAAAAATCAATTGCTGTTCGTTAGTCTCGCTAAAACTCGAGAACGGCTTGACCGATTTGGCTAATTCTTTTTTTGTTTTGGTCGCCAGATTACAGGGAAGGTTTAAAACAAAAAAAAAAGGGAAGTAGGGTAGGTATGTAGGGTAGGTATGTAGGGTAGGTATGTAGGGTAGGTATGTAGGGTAGGTATGTAGGGTAGGTATGTAGGGTAGGTATGTAGGGTAGGTATGTAGGGTAGGTATGTAGGGTAGGTATGTAGGGTAGGTATGTAGGGTAGGTATGTAGGGTAGGTATGTAGGGTAGGTATGTAGGGTAGGTATGTAGGGTAGGTATGTAGGGTAGGTATGTAGGGTAGGTATGTAGGGTAGGTATGTAGGGTAGGTATGTAGGGTAGGTATGTAGGGTAGGTA
This sequence comes from Mamestra configurata, assembly GCA_002192655.3. Lineage (NCBI taxonomy): Eukaryota > Metazoa > Arthropoda > Insecta > Lepidoptera > Noctuidae > Mamestra > Mamestra configurata. Next base: position 50,519 of record NDFZ01004087.1, read on the forward strand.
TGTAGGGTAGGTATGTAGGGTAGGTATGTAGGGTAGGTATGTAGGGTAGGTATGTAGGGTAGGTATGTAGGGTAGGTATGTAGGGTAGGTATGTAGGGTAGGTATGTAGGGTAGGTATGTAGGGTAGGTATGTAGGGTAGGTATGTAGGGTAGGTATGTAGGGTAGGTATGTAGGGTAGGTATGTAGGGTAGGTATGTAGGGTAGGTATGTAGGGTAGGTATGTAGGGTAGGTATGTAGGATAGGTATGTAGGGTAGGTAGAGTAGGGTAGGTAACGGTTGACGGTTGTTGATGAAGTGAGCGAAGCCGCGGGCACAGCTTGTATTTATATAAAAATTAACCCCTATTTCTCCTGGTCACGCTATAACATGACAACGGCTTTACCGATTTGGCTAATTCTTTTTTAGTATTGTTCGCCAGATTACAGGGAAGGTTTAAAAACAAAAAATATAGGTACGTAGATAGGGTAGGAAAGTAGGGTACGGTAGGGATTGTAATTAATATAAAGATGGATAACAATTCAAACTAATATCAATAATCTTTTATACTTAAATTAAATTGAATAAGATTGGATTACATGCAAAACTAAAAAAATAAATAAAAAACACACAAAAAAACAAGAAACATTAGCAAAAATTACATATTATGGAGCGCAGCCCTTATAAACTTAGTGATGCTACCTGAAAATATGACGAAGTCACAATCGTGAAAATTGTCGTTACACTGTTCATGAACATGATGTTAAAATTCGTCCGTAGATATAAAACCGGAAACAACGGTTTAACGTGTTTTTTTTTAATAATTTCCCGGAATAGATTGCTTTGGTTCAGCACCAGTGTGTTATCAAAATACTGATTATTGTAGAAAAACAATTCTCGGTAAAATGTGCAGCTGCTCCACTAGCCTAAAGGACTTTTAAAGGACGGACTATATTTAGTACACAATCAGTTTATTTTACTGTAACAGTAGTACGTTCTGTATGATGTCGGACGTAAAAGGTTTAAGGTTTAAGAACAACTTTATTTCTCATAAAGAATTGCATACATAATTCACTTACTGAGAAACAATATCTTTAACTAAGATCAATAATTAGAGCACAGATGTACGTATATAGAATAACTAGAATAACAAAGCAAAACAGCAAAGAAAAAACAAATGTGGGTAAACTAATTACATAAACATAATCGTACGTAAAAGAATAGCACCATCCCATCACTTCCCGTGGGTGTCGTAAGAGGCGACTAAGGGACTCACCAGAGAATGGGCAGCAGCATTCTCTGTACATTGCAACAGCTACACTGCGATCGCCAACCCGCCTGCCATGCGTGGCGATTATGGCAACCTTCCTCCCCTTTGGGGGAGGCCTGTGTCCAGCAGTGGACGTCATTCGGCTGATGATGATGAACAGTTGTACTGCCATTCTATTGTTTCGTGCACGTTCTGGTTTCGTTGTAGTGCCTTGTATAATGTTTTAAATAATTAGGCACGTCCACTGGCATTTATTTTATTGCAGATTTGCATAAATAAGCCAAAGGTTAGGTAAAAAATCTTTGACAAATCTAACTCCTGTAGTGCAGTCACGCTTATTAAAGGTTAAAGTCGTAAGAGCGAATATACTTGAGATCGCAAATCGGTAAATAATAAAATAAAGACAATAGGTACTTTTTCCTCCTGTTGGTCGACACCTAAATGCAAAAGGAGCTTTCTGCCAGTGTAATTAGATCTCGTCTTTTGTTTTCTGGTAACTTTTCATCATACATATTTGACATGATATTGGACCAAGCGATTTGACTCAAATCAATAGACTGTTCGCTGGTAGGAACCGTGACGAGGTGGACTGTATTTTCTTGAATTAAACTTCGGAACTTCTTTTATCTTGTTTATTTTCCCAGGGCTGGCTTGCTGCTGACGGTTGAGTGACGAATGACGGAATGACACCGAGCGGGTGTGGAGATGTTCGCGACGTCCCCGCAAGGGGGCGTGGCAGGCGGGCATAGGCTATGCCTTTAAT
>NDFZ01004088.1:0-33517 GCA_002192655.3 Mamestra configurata
CAGGGAGTTAAAGGCATTGGCGATGTCAAGAGACACCGCCAAAACGACCCTGCCCCGGGACACAGCATCCCCCGTCGTGAGGGCTCTCAGTGATCACGTACGCCTGCGATTTGTAGTAAGTATCAGAATTATGAGATAACAAACACATGTAGGTGTTCATGCATTGGGTAACCAACATTTTTAGCGTATTTTCGTTATCTGTTTTTCTTTTCTTGAAAGTGCGTTCGTGAAAATGCGTTCTGTAATTTTTTTTTTTTTTACATCGTCCTTTTTTTCGTGGTCTGAATGATTTCTAAAAGTTTGTCTTGATTTTAAATATGAATTTTGATCTTGAATATGAATGTATACCAATGAAGAATAAAAGGTGACGACTACAAATAGAACTTACATACATTTTATAGGCTAGACATACAAATACAACAGACATGTAAATTCAGCAACAGAACTAATTATACGAAGCGTAGATCTGACGCTGATTAAGTTTAATGCACTGTTACATTATAACCTGCTGCGAGAACGGGAGAATTGTAAATGAAACACATAACATAATTATGCATTTATTAGGCAAATTCGGCGCTAGGTAATTTCGTTTCGCCAACACATAATGCTCAATTATAATAACAACATTGCGTGTATTAATTTGATTTGTGGAGCACAAATGAAAATGAATGGTATTGAATTACTGAGCACCTCTTTATTGGTATTGAATGGGCTGTTTTATTTAGCGTTTCAGGTGAAATCGTTGTAAATTGTGGGTTTCTGAATGATTCTTGGAAAAAAATCCTTGTTTTACAATTTTCATTTATTAAGGCAGTTCCCCAGAGTGGAAGAAGTCATTTGATGATTTCCCNCCAACTAATTTTATTACAAATTATATTTAAAACTCTTCCACAGCTTCGTGCTGATAACGTATTGTGATATTTGGTTGGAATAGTATTAAATATATTATTAGTAAAATAAGAGTTAGAAAAAGATGCNAATTTATGAAGAGATATTTAATTAACCAACCAATATCCGAATATTATGACTGATCTAGCTGGAATCGACACAATTATTTTGCCGCTGTTTTACATACTTTAAATTGTTTTGTATAAATCAGAGGATCGTNCCCCCTATCTTTATTATACTCTTTGGTTTATTTCAAGTAACTAGGCAATACATTAAGAAACAATATATCTATAAAAACAAGTCCGCACANATAAATCAGAGGATCGTGAAAAAACAGTCGTTGTTGGTTTTCATTGACTCATCTAGTATGTGGATGCAAGTTAGGACCCATTAACATTAATGTTTATTTTCAATCCAAGAAGTACCGTGTTAGCCGGTTAATGGGTTGTGAAGGTCTGGTAGGCAGCCGCTCCACCAAAAATACTGGTATTCAGCTGAATTTGGTTTGACTGGAAGCCGACCCAACTGTAGTTGGGAAAAGACTAGGCAGATGATGATGGTGCTTGGCAAAGGGGCTTACCCCTGATGCCTATTGATCTAGCTCAATTCTGTCTTCTGTTTGATAAGAAGAGAAATGGAAATTATGCTGAGCTCCGCTGTTCTTATCTGATTCATTTCGTTGCTGGATCCAAGATAGTTGAATCGTTTCTCCGAGACTGCCGGTCGATTCTGTTAACATGTCGAAGTGAAGACCCCAAGCCTTCACCACGAGGTGAGCTGTCAATCCATACAATCAAGATGTCACGTGATCACGAAGTGAGCTGTTATTCCATCTTGAGTATACGGATTGACAGCTCACCTCGTGATCACTTCACCCAAGCCTTCACTTCGACATGTTTATAGAATCGACCAGTCGAGCTTCATTGACTCTGCGTTTTTTTAGTGGTCGCCATTGTTGATTCTGACTTTCTGCAATGGACGGAAATAGTGCAGCGGGCTTTTGCGCATTTCTTTGTTTCTAGGTTTGTTACGAAAAGCACAAAAAGTTAATATTATTAACTTTCCCCACTATTAGTAACAAGAAATTTAAATTCACAGTCAAGTCTACCATACATTTCCTGCATACACCAAAGCAAATCAAATTCTATCGACTTATCAAACGCGTTACAAGTGTACTATCAAATCACCTCTGTTGTTACTGGTATGAAATCGTATCTGCATTTTATACTGTTTTACTCTCCTTAGGGACCAATCAGACTGTCAGACATAAGTACTGTGAATGAACTTACAAAGAATAGCACGACACTAGACCAACAGTTGAATGACTGAAATTGTATCTTTTTGCACAGACATAAGAGCGAAGTTTCTCTACCTATTTGTAGTTTGCATAAAAATGTAGGTGTGTACATAAACGCGCTTAATATCATAGTGTTAATGTGGTATTTATATTTATGACTAGCTTTTTCCAACGTCTTCGCCCTTGTGAAGGTCAAAAATTATCCCTCCATCCAGATTATTCCAAATTTCATCGTGGCCTGAATCATGAACCATTGAACACACATTAAGAAGTAGGATGATCGTAACACGGTATTCTGGCTGTGGTTGTAAGTGTCGTTTATAGCAGTCACCTTCATCATCATCATGAGCCGAAAGACGTTCACTGCAGGCGGGTTGGCGATCGCAGTGTAGCTGTTGCAATGCACAGGGAATGCTGCTGCCCATTCTCTGGTGAGTCCCTTAGTCGCCTCTTACGACACCCACGGGAAGTGCTGAGATGGTGCTATTCTTTTACGTCCGACACCATACAGAACTACCTTCATCATCACCATATACATTATGCTACGATCACCATATTGCCGTGGTTCGAAACTAAACTCCGTACGACGCGGTGGAACTGTACGGCGTACATCTAAAAGGTCCTTAGGGACATAAAAGCGATAGGAAACAATAACAAGCAAATATGTATTATCAGCAGGGGTGCTTCATAACGGTGTTTATGTCTTTATCGACGTAGGGTTGCCACATAAATCGACGTCACTTGCTGTTCGCCGCTCATCTATGGGCCGTAATAAGCTTATTGGTAGGTACGTTGTTTCGGACTGAGATTTTCGTTTAGCTTTATGTAGTTAGTTTCATATCTAACTTATATTATGAGCTTTCAAATAACTTTTGTAATGAGGTAGGATCGTAGTAGGTGGTTTTCCATGATTAAAATGTTTCAACTACCTATGTATGTATGTATTTTTAAACTCGAAGTGAAATAAGTTTGGCGCCAACTGAAAAACCTAATAGTCTCGTTTTATTTTATGGATGGTAAATCATCAAATGACTTGAGATAGTGTCAGACTCTTATTTACTGAAACCCCACCCTGTTCCTTCAAATGTCTTTTGCGTTCAAGGGCCGTGGTAAATCTTTCGAACAAATCCGCAACCCAGGCATTTCAACGACAGGGTTTCATGTCGCTTACGAAATAAGGTTTTCATTTTCAAGACACATTTAGGTTGTGGAGGCCATACTATAAGAAATTCGGCCCCTTTTACCTACCTAGGCTGCACTAGGAATAGTTGATGTTCAACAGTAAAAATAACTCTTCTATTGATACTTACATGTCAACTTTTCCAATAAATCAGATAATCCGATAAATCGAAACAACCGCTGCTTTTGCCTTCAATACTGCTCCTGACAAACCTCTATTAATAAACATTTTGGCCGTCCCCCAAAGCCGCAAACTACAGGTAGCGGTGTACAGCAAGCTTCCCTCACCGCAACCAATAGATAATTTCCTGATCGATCGTTTATGCATGAACAGCGAGAACGAAGAGTTGCTGAATTAGAGATCGCGTTGGACTGTCCGCTGCCATTAGATTTAGAAAAAAAAAGAGGCCATTAGGCGATCATTAGGCATTCCAAATAGCCTTCTATTTATTTATCTTTTTAAATTTAGAACACATTTTTAATCATCAACATACGCCTAGCCTTTTGCCAACTATATGGGGGTCGGCTTCCAGTCATATCGGATTCGATTTATTCGATGAGTATTTGATGTGGAGCGACTGCCTATTTGACCTCCACAACCCAGTTGCTGGGTAACCGTAGCAGTCATTTATACTTTTGCCGACTAGAATTTTCCCGCCGTCTGAGTTTAATATTTTTTAATGAAATCAGTAAGTACGTCCATAGTTAAACCAGGGATTTACAATCATACAACCAGACAAACTAAATTACCTGTTTTACACAACGTGTAACAGAATAACGCAATACCTGAAACGGGGTTAGTACTCATTATGAACAACTTTTACTAATGCACCAAACCCGAAATCGCGTTATAAAAAACAGCTGTCATTTTGTCGACATTTGCGCACATAAATGTACGGGGCAGTCGATTTTTATTCGCAATTTTAGTGTTGGTCCCATAGTGAAATTTATTCATAATTATGAGTACAATGACCCCTTAAGAGGTAATTTAGTTTGAAATCGAAACTTCTAATTAATAAATTGAAAGTTTAGATTATTCATAGGAACCTCTTTACATACAACTATTTAAATTACAAGTCATTTCAACTTTTAATTTAATTCATATTATGAAATTCTCGTCAATAAAACCGAGGGGTTCAAAATAAATTGGTCGTGCCTTCATAACGATGTCGTCTATAAAATAATATCGGCAAATACACAATCATGGGGCATTTAGAGCGTAAATAAGAGCCCAAGTGACGAAACGTTTTCCGATAATGGACCCATTAAAATGGCCCACTACTGGAGCATTTTTTTAAATATTTTAAGGCACCATCAGTTTTCATTTGCAGTGTAAATGATTGCTACTCAGGGACATAGAAACAAAAAAATATGATCAAGTGTTAGGGAAAGATGGCATCAAAGACTTGGGTTGATGAATTGTGTTAAAACAGCTAATTAGGTCAACCTATAATTATTATGAGGGTCAGAATCATGATCATAACTCACAACAGCCACATAAACTATCAACTTTTAAAAGTACAAAAAAAAACGTTTGTAGGCATTGTTGACGAATAAAACACAAAAGCCGCGAACCCCACTTTCCATTTCAGATAAGAACAGGAAATTAAGGCCGCTTAGCACAAAGAAACTCTGTACAAAAGAAAAATTCTTAAAAAAAAAGTACGAAAATAATAAGACAAAACAAACAAGTATAAAGTGTTAAAATCCGAACTCACNAACAAAAGCCGCGAACCCCACTTTCCATTTCAGATAAGAACAGGAAATTAAGGCCGCTTAGCACAAAGAAACTCTGTACAAAAGAAAAATTCTCAAAAAAAAAGTACGAAAATAATAAGACAAAACAAACAAGTATAAAGTGTTAAAATCCGAACTCACGCAAAGAACAAAGATTTAGGAAAGCCAAAAAGAAAATGTACCTTGAAACTTTTCTGAACGTAAGGTTGTAATAAGTAACACCACGGGAGGCTATAAATTCCGCTAAGAAACCGCGTTTATACTCGATACCCGCAACATTAATACAGATTTTCTAAGATTATTGTAACTTACTCTTTGGAGAATCGCGGGAAAGTTCTTTCTTCTGAAAAAAGTGTTAAGAGAAATATATCGGCGTCGGGCGTAGCAGGCTCTGTTATAAATGTTATAATGTGCTAGATTCTTTTTTGTCTTATTATAATCAAAATTTACGAGTATATGCCTACTTAAATTTACTCTATATTCGTTGATTCGGTGGATTCTGGAGGACCTCGTGGCTAAATACACTATTAACAGCCGTACGGGTCAACCTTATAGGTGACGCGGCGCTTTCCGGGGTGTGTCAGTGGATGAGTGACGATCGATTTCATACTGAGACTCCTCCGTGCCACTGGAAGCACGCATGTGAAATATTGGGACTCAGGGATTGATTGGTAGAAAACTAATAAGCTAATATGTAGATTGTAGAACTAGTCTGTCATCGCAATTCAATACAAAATCATAACCAAACCGAACTTCACCGCGGCCATGGAACGCAAAGGGCATTAGGAGGAACACGGTTGGGTATCAGTAAGAGTCTGACACTCCCTTCCTCTCCGCCCAGAGCGGAAGGAGTCATTCATTTGATGAATTCCCATCCTTAAAATATATATATATAAGCAAACCTGCATTCCACACAAATTATTATTCTGCTTATAGGCAACGTTGTCGCCTTGCATTATTACATTTCAGAAAATAATACTATTACTAGATATATAATATAAAATCTGCAGAACATTCTAAGTACTTAAGTAGGTACTTTTTCATTACAGATCTTTGAAATCAAATAACACATGTGCGATTACGAAACCAAACAAACATATAATGACTGACCTGAATACGTATAACACCGGATATATTTACATTTAGAAGAGCTACATTTATTAATAAGGACAGTCCGGACACAATGAACGATTGAATGTTAATTAGTTTCACATGACTGTTGAGTTTAGTTCGGTGGGACTTTAAGGGTTCTGTTCTTTAGTTCTTTTTTTACTAATGATAGGCACACATTTGACTAATGCACCCAATGGTAAGCGATGATGTGGTCGAAGTTGGAGCATGCTTGCCTAAAAGTAACATATTCACTCTGGACTTAAAGACCAGTTATTGTGACAATGAAAATCAGTTTTTGGTTCAAATGCCTATCCACTACGTAGGTACCTCTATAAAAAGTTAAAGATAATATATGTTATAGTTAAAGGTAATCTTAGATTTAAATAGTAAAGATAGGGCTGTCCGACCGTTTGCATAGGATGAGTTCACCATACACGTACAAGAAACACTGCATTTTTCATGTATCGCGCACTCGACCGCCCCCGAAGATTGCCGACCGAGTGGGCCAATTTGTGGTGTCTGAAAGAAATTAAAACGTGTGGGTAGCGCTGTCCTTACTACAGGTATAAACGATTGGTTGTAATAGCAACGTTCAGTAACACATAAGCTAGTCTGGACTAAATAAAATCACTTAATTCACGTTTTGAATTCAAATCACGTGCGGTCATTTGAATTTCAATAAGTATAAATATTTCAAATGATTAATCGTGTGCAATTAATCGTATAAATATTGAATCTAAACTAAACCTTCACTATTAACAAAGGACTAATAAATCGGTACAATGAACAGTCATGATTTAATTTTATCATGCCTAATTGCAATAATAAAATTCATTGCTCACTGATTCCTAAATTAAATTTTGAATTTCAGTCGCACGTAATTAAATAGAGTCAAACAGTCTATTTAACTATTGTTCTGAATACATAATATATATTTTATGTCGCAACAGTCTATCATTAAAGTTTATTTAAGTCTCTTAACTCATTAATTTTTAGTCAAACGTCGGTGGACATCCGACGGTCAAAGTCACCGGTCAAAAAAATTATGGAAACTAACAAAATTAAGCGCGGCATTACTCTAAGTGAAATAGTTCAGGATTTCGAGAAAAAACTAGGATTTAAAAATGAGATAAAGTGGACCAGTGCCATATTTATTACTCTGTATCATGTGCTGGCTGTGTACTGGTGCTACCACTACGCTTTTCCTGTTAAATGGCAATCCCTTGTATTTGGTAAGTAATGATGAGTCACTGTACCTAATGCCCACTTCTCGACCTTTAGATATCTACTAGCACTCAGTTTCAACTAACTTTCGCCTTACCCTTTACAAAAAATCTATTAAGAAAGATCTTAGAAAATAGATCCACCATTTTATCACACAAAAGCCTTTCTTAAATCATAGTTATTGAGGCACTTAATTTCATTTTTCTTTCTTTTCTATTACAACGTTATTAGCGATATTAATTCTAGGAATAGCAATTCAATGTAACAGTACTTTGCAGATAGCAAACCCGTATTACCATCGCCCACACGCAATAAAGAAAAATAATTTTATCTCAATACATATATATGTATATGTATTGAGATAAAATTATTATTATACGTATTCTACGGTTTAGTTAGATCTACAGAAGAACAAGTTTTCATAATGAAGTCGTACCCTTTATGTAAACTTTAAATATGCAATTTCAATTAACTTTCTAGCAATTTAATTAAACAACTAATTATGTTTGCAGCGTTGATTATGTACGTGGCATCTGGATTCGGAATTACTGGGGGCGCACACCGTCTGTGGACTCACAAATCATACAAAGCAACGCTGCCTCTCAAACTATTCCTGCTTTTATGTTTCTCCAGTGCGGGCCAGGTAAACAAATCTTTATTAAAACATGTTATTTGCCTTAAGAATTTATATTTTCGCAGTCTTAGGAGTTGTGAAGAAGCATTCTCGTACAACATAAACTAAGGTACCTCCGAATCCTCTGCTCTCTGAGCTCTGAAAATTGCATAATACGTTTATTAAATAAACCTAGGAAACACACTAGCATGGCGAGGTAGCCTGTTTAAGAACTTTCTATGATTTAAATAGAGCTTAGGTATGCAGCGTTTTTTAAACTTTATTAGAACTCGTTTTAACTTTGCACATTTTGCATTTTATACCAAGCTCTTAAGATGTTTGAAGTTGACTTGCAGTTTCGTACATTTACAGTGGGTAGGTACATGTTTACTAGTCACTGCTGTTCGACCTACGCCATCTTCGTTTTAGCTGACTGCCCCGGTACGAGGGTAATGTTTTTAGAGACTATGTATGCTTTCAGTACCTTACTGTGTGATATTTATGATTACTCCCTCAGAATTCTCTTCTCCACTGGGTCCGTGATCACCGCGTGCACCACAAATACAGCGACACAGATGCAGATCCTCATAACGCTAACCGAGGCCTATTCTTCTCACACATCGGCTGGCTCATGATGAAGAAGAACAGCGAAGTCATCCTCCGCGGGAAACAGATGGACATGAGCGATATTGAGAACGACCAAGTTATTCAGTTTTATGAAAGGTTAGTAGCTACAGGTTGCAACAGAAGTAATCCAAAATCTGAAAGTGGTTAATATGAACAATTTTTTCTCAAGGATTATAGTATTCTGTTACACGTTGTAAATGTCCCTAACTCCCAAGCAACTTTAAATATGTCTGCTTTATCACCGATGACGATGTTGCCGTGACGTGGCAATTATTGGACCAACAAGCAACTTTAGTATCTGATGGCATGGCAACAAAGAATACGCCCTTTCCCTCCACAAAAACATCAAACCAAATTGCAATCACCAACCAATCACCAACATTCAGCAGTGTCGCTACTTGGCGATACCAGTACATCCAATAGATCACTTTTTTTTTGTTTTAATAATAAATCGAGCTTTTGAAAAATAGAGAACCAAAATTATATTTTATCAAGCTTAATTTTAATCGCAGCCAATTCCACTTTCACTTCAAATTGAAATATAACCGCAGATTTAATAAACCGATGGAAACTTTATAATCAACTGAAATATCCGACATTTGTATCAATGTTTTAAACTAAATTAGATGCTCTATTATGTTCTACTCTGCTGTTATTTTAGGAAACGTCCCTAAATGTAACAAAAAAATGAGTACATTAACAATTTATTCATTCATTGTTTCATTAACACAATGTATTATTTGTATTCATTTAGTGAGAGTCAAAAATTGCTTGCTGCGATTAATTTGATGACATCATCATTTCAGTTCTCAGCATGGGAATCGCCGATTGGATAAAGGCCTCCTATTTATTCTGCCACACTTCCTGGTTCCGTGCGCCTCTTATCCAGGTTTTATGACAGTTTGGTCTACCCAATACTATTTAGCACCCCAATGGCTTGACTCATAAAGTCGCATATTCTTTCACAATCGAAAGGAAAATCAGGTCCATTGCTTCATTTGTATGAAAATTCAACTGCTCGACAACGTGAAACATGCAATAATGCGGAGAATGTTTGCCCTTTTTTCCCGCTGGGTGTTGCAATCGCCATAATCCGTGCATTATTCTCTAAATTTACGATATTTTTGCCCTTTTATTAAGTCTAATAACAATGACGAATTGTGCAATAAATATATAGGGTTTTCGCAATTAAACGCCGAAAATTGACGAAATCGCAATCGTTATTTTACGGTTATGTGGGCGTCATTTCACAGAAAATTACATGAAATCTAAAATAAAACTGTGAAATCGTCCACATTCTTGTATTATATAGTTTTCTTTTTTGTCACTAATTAAACCTTTGACATATGTAACATGTTTGATTTTAATGTCCAGCGCAGAATTTTAAAGAAGAATTCGATACCATGATAATCCTGTTTTCCCTTGGTCCAAGGTTCTACCGCCTGACGCATTTCATTGAGAGGAGAGACAGCGAAATTAAAAAACAGTTGTTCGCACCTAACTTCTTTGGGGACGCAGATGGAAGGTATTCTATCTGTCCCCTTGATCGATCCCGTCTTACGATGAGGTTGATGATTCGGGACGAAGTGAAAATCCAACTTGTAGTTAATAATGTATATTGACACACGGTAACAATTAAGAACAATATTGATTGTGTGTAATTAACTATTACTGTATAACACAGTATGGACTAACGCAGTCCGTGTCTCGCGGCGGTGAGGGCGAGGGACGCTAAGGGCGCCCCGAATTGGCTCTTGTATTGCCACTTTAAAATGGTACGACTTAAATATTAAAACATGCAACACTAAATCTCAAGAAGGCGGAGTCAAAATTGTAAAATCCGTAAACACTACTTAAAAGCTTGTCATTCTTAGCCGTTCTTCGTCATGATTACTATGAATTCTCTTAATCGGTATGATTACATATTATATATCATATTTATTAGTTTATTATTTTAGCATATATATGTATTTTATTAGTATTATATATATTATCTGTATATTCTTTCCGAAATGTTAAAATTCAATTTTGTATCTTATATTTATTTATTGTACACCTACCACAGTATAGTCTTAATAACCCAAAGGTTGACTGGTAGAGAATGCCTTGATGCATTAAGTCCGCCCATGTACCACTATTGTACATAAAGTTTAAATAAATAAATAAATAAATCAATAAATCTAAGGTGCGTTCACATATGCACAATATTTGACGCCACACTTCTTAGGTTTTTGTGATACCGTAATTCCGGAACAGTGAAATTTCAAACATAAATAAATAGCAGTATGCAAATTACATTGCTACTAAAATTCAAAATATTAAAAATACAACAAACTCAAACCTCTGTGAAATTGAAATTATTTGCCACAGAAGAACTACTTTTTCATGAAACATCGGTAAAGATTAAACTAGGCTAGAAATATGCAAAAAATTCAAGATTCTAAATTCAAAGATTCTGTAGTAGGTATCTATTTTATTCGTAACCTGGGTGAATTTGAGCAAGCAAATTAATATAAAACTTAAAACCAAGTGAATACAGTGGATCTATGAAAGTCGCGTCGCGTCGGTTCGAAAATATTTCCCATGAATAGCTTCTAACCACAGAATGTAAATAGTTTATACGTTTTCGATTTGGCGCCCTTTGGTTACAAAATCTTCCCCATTGCGGTCGCAATGTCAAATAAAAGCATTATATGTGCGGACTAAATTCATTTTTGCATTTCACAATTAGGCAGCTGGTTTCATGTCATATTTTTAAATCTTTTATACAGAAACTTCACGTCTCTCAAACTGATCTTCTGCTACATTCTGCCAACAATGATCGGTGTTCTCCTCTGGAACGAAGACTGGAAGTGTGCAGTCGCATGGCAATGCTTCATCAGGTTCCTTGGCATGTTCCATAGCGAGCTAACCGTCAATAGCCTGGCACACGCTTATGGATACAAACCTTATAACAAGTAAGCATTATTATTATGTACGAACATGTTTGTTCATCAAACTGACAGCGTTGATTCTGTATAATTAAACTCGTGTCTTCGTAAACAGCGTCTATTTCGAACCATAATATTGTTACTCAATTTCCTTATGATTACAAACTTCCAATATCTTTCAGGCTCTTGTTAACTTAAGTTCACACCTCCTTCTCGTTAAAGTGTTGCGCCCTTTCTCTTCTATATCATTTTTCTTCTTTACAGAGATATAATACCTGCAGAGAATCGCTTCGTGGCTACTTGCACCCTCGGTGAAGGTTGGCACAACTACCACCACGCTTTTCCCTTTGACTACAAAGCAGCTGAACATTTCGATGTTTTGAACTTCGCCACGACCTTCATAAGGTTCTTCGAGAGGATAGGCTGGGCTTACGACTTACGGGAAGCCAGTACTGATATCATTAATTCTATGGCTAAGAGATTAGGTGACGGCACTCCAGTTCATTTTCCGTTACCCGAAAGTAAATTCAATGAAAGAGTAGCAGGGTGAGTGGTCGACATACATATTAAAGTATGAAAGACTATAGTGAATTAACATTATAGTAGTGAGCAATTATTGTACAGTTATTAAGGATAATAATCTTAAGTTTAGATAAATAGACGAAGTCTGATTAAGTAAGAATGTTTTAAGTCACCTAATATTTTTGTATATGAATTAAAATAAAGATTTGCATTTTAACTATACCTATTGTTTGTTTTTATAATAGAACACAGCGATTTTAAGTTAAATTCTTATTTGCCGTGTATAAACGAAGACCAATACTGTCAAATTAAAAATGAGACTGGTCTGACTTCGGCCCGAAGCCCAGTAGCATGGCATGGAATACACAGGTAATTTATAACGCTTTCCTGGAGGCAATTAATAACTTACCATACTATCTGTTCGTAATCGTCAACTTATTTGTTTGAAAACTTTACCTAAAGTAAGTCATTATTTGGTGGTGGCAAAGGGTACAGTGAAATCTCAACTAAACACTAGCCGACCACCACAGCTCGCGGTGTCCAGCCACCACTCCTCATGGCTTACTTTCAATTATCTCACAGTCGGTGTGAAAAGTAGAGTATTCTCTTCGGGGGAAAAGTTGTCTTTGCCTTGCTAGCTTGAATTCCCCGCTGCAATCTGGATTTTATTATTGACGCCAAACTTAACTCTGGAATCCGTCATTACGCTCCAGAATCAATATGACACCCGTGTCATAATATTTTAACATTGCCGTGTGTTTACATTTATGAGATTGCTAGCTTTGCAAGAACTAACAAACATCTTTTTGATAAATACAAAAGTAAGCGGCATAGTGATAAAATTTGTTGCAAACCTAAAAAGACGGCCTTGTATTCCAAAAGCATTTTCAGTATGGCACCGCGTATATATAATCACTTACCTAAGTCCATACTAGAAAGTCCATCCATCGATGAGTTTAAAAAGAAATTAAAGAGATTCTTGCTATCTAAATGTTATTATAGTATACATGATTATTTGAGAGAAAATGTAAGGACATATAATAATTGTTCTCAGTGATATTTTTGTTAATGTGACATCAGATTTATGCTTTAATTAATTATCTATTATCATTATTTTGACGTTCATTTATAAATATAATTTTGACATTCTCACTTAATACATGACATTGTTATTCTTTAATTATTTTTGTGACATTAATATTTGCTAGTTAATCATTATCTGTTTGCCGCGGTGACCAAAATTGTGTTATTATTAATTATTAAATGACTGGCGCATGCATGTATTGTAACAATGTTGTGCAGCAAATTCTTGACATTTGCATGCCTCAAGGCGTAATATGGTTGAACTGTGCTCTATTATTTTTAACAACTTTATGTAATTACCCATATTAGCAAATAAATGATTATGATTATTATTATTATGATTATGAGACACTGTCACAGCTAGAAATCTGCCGGTCAATTAAAATGTGGTACCTAATGATGGATGAATAAAAAAAGAAAGAAAGAAAAGAAATAATAATATTTATTTAGCACTTACATGAAACAACAAAAAACAAACAATAAAATGAAGAACACCTTGGCATATCAGACGAATGTGAGAAAATGTACTTTTATGTTTACGAAGATACATGCGAAGTGGTCGAATGACTAAATACTTTTTGCAAGTCACTTTTCAAAGACAAATACGAAGGAAAAAAAAATTGTTTGAAGTTTTTCACCTTTTATAAAAGACATTGTATATTTTATATATTTATTGACATTTCTACTTTATTTTATTTTTTACGTTTTATATCTATTATTACACAATGCCTCTTATGGACATTAATAATCCAAACATAATAAAGTTTCTTAACGAAAATTATGAAAAAACTGCTAAACTACGTATGAGATGGAACAAACTTCATAGAGAAAAGTTAATTCAAGCTGCTACCCTACAACGTGAGGAGAAAGGTTATAGTGATTTAGATGTGATGAAAACAGCCTTAGAGGCAGGCATGCCTGCTGCAGCCAGAGATAATATATCTGGTGCGAGGAACAGACGGCTAAAACCTATCAGCGACAAAGCCATTGTACAAGGCGTAACTCATATGAACAAGGGGCATTCTATCGTCGATGTTGGTCTCGGTGATCCTAAAATCGACCTTAAACTGGCAAGGCCCGACACAGACCTGTGCAACGATCCCGTAATGCGACCAGTTGAACCGAAACAAAAAGAAATACTTTACAAAGGCAAACCATTCTTCGGTCGTGAAGTTTATTTGAAGAAACGGAATGCTACCGCTCCTGAGGACAGATATTATTTTGCCGAGACTAGTGGATGGAAGTATGGCTGGAGACTAAAAGACAGTTACTTTACCAGACAAAAATCGCAACACGGTTGTGTGTATCAACTAGCACGCGAACGGAGTCGCAGTGGACCCAACCCAGATCCCAAACACTACAAAGATCCTGCTTATAAGGGAGACAAATGTTTATTAGAGTGATTTTACTTTTGAGCATCTATAGTTTATTTTTAATAGTGTATATTTATTTTGTAACAATTAACTTTTATAGTCCACTGTTTATATTGACTTTCTGTCCTTTTAAAATTACAATAGAATTATAAAGAGAATTGACCTCTGGGTTTGTTTCAGTGTTTCTTCTCAGGGTAATTAGCCAAAAAACACCGGCCTCATCTAGCAAAACTAAAATTACGTGTAAAAGAACGGTTGTGATGCTAATTCGTCGCATTAGTTATTTCGTCGCTATCCCTAATACGTCTCATTCACTAAAACGTCACTTTGTATAAAGTCGCTTTCCTAACTCGTTCATGCTTTATTTCGACTCATTTCGACGCTTATGTACAGTTAAGCACAAAATATTTTTTTATTAATAATGCTTTTTTTAGTTAAAATAAGATCGCTAAGCTCGTCATGTTATGCCGAGGAAGATAGGTAGGCCTCTTACTTTTTTTTTTTCGGATGGGTAATTATCAAATGACTCCTTCCACTCTGGGCGGAGCGGAAGGGAGTGCCAGGCTCTTGCTGACTCAAACCCAACCGTGTTCCTCCAAAATGCCTTTTGCGTTCTAGGGCCGCGGTAACTCTTTCGGACAAATTCCACAAACCTGAAAGGTACCTACTAGCCTTCGCAGGCCCCGTCACTTATGTTGACATCTATTTGAGGCGTGCGTGAAACACAACGCGCCGTCGATCCAGGCCTGATCTTTATAAACTGTGAGTCACTCATCGCTCGCCGTCCGNCGAGCCACTCATCGCTCGCCGTCCGCAGGCCCGCGGGTGGTTGGGATTCGCCCTGCGACTCCAGACGCCCAGTGCGTCTTTTTCTGTTGTGCAGACTGAGGCGTGAGGTTTGCCTTTCCCTCACGCGTCCTGCCATCTCTTTCACTTGCATTACTGCTTCGCAGAAGGAGGTGACTGCTTACCATCCCCCACGCTCCGGACTATGGATTGAACCAGGGCCTGACGCGAGAGGTCGCCGCCGCCGATCGCCTTTATGAAAACACGGCGGTGCTTTGCCCAAGCAGGGCAGACCTCCACCGTATGCTCCACCGTGTACTTCGAGCGATCCACACTGTGGTAACACCCGGGCGTTTCCGATAAGTACCTGCATCAGGCAGAAGGTGAGGCCGCCGTGGCGCATCTTTAGCCACTCTTCAAAGCGTCTCATATCATATAAAGTTATTTGGTATATTTTCATTTCAATAACGTTCACAAGATATAATANTTTGATATATTTTCATTTCAATAACGTTCACAAGATATAATAAACGTGAATTATACCAACTTGTTAACAACGTTTATATCATTTCTACAGGTACATGTAACATTTATATACTCTAAAACTTATTTCGTATAACGTTATTGGGTAAAACGTTTATTTAATCGAAAATCATTATGCCTATCGTTTAAAATTAAAATATTGATACCATCTTAATGGTTTACACCCCGATTCAAAGCAATCCGACTCGGATGGGTTAGGTTAGAAGGTTAAGGCGGGAGCGGACCGGAGTGCCAGATTCCCTCTTTTGTTGGCGAATCATTTGGGTTAGGTTGGGTTACAACAGTGACCATTAACGCGCGAAGGCGAACGAGTGAAGCGAGCGTGTTGCGGGAGCTGCGTGACAGAAATGAATCGCTGCAAAATCGACTCCACGTAGTCTTGTCTGCCCTACCCCTAGTGTTATTTAAACCCTCGTAGGCGCGGAGGGGCGGGGCGGTCTGCGAGCTGAGGAGCAGGTGGTTTTAACACTCGGCGCCGAAGCTGCGTTGGTGAGCGTGAAACACATCTGCGACGATATGCTCGCATGGGGCCGCCGGAGCCCAGCAGCGCCGGAGCCGTGAAATAAACCATGCCTGCTGCATGTTGCATGCTTGCTTGCATGCTGCATGCATGGTGTATGCTTATTTGCATGCTTGCTGCATGCATGGTGTTAGCTTGTTTGCGTGTTTCTTAAAGGTAAATTAAAACCACATAATTATGTCCACAGTCAACTGTTTTAAAATGTTTTGTTTGATTGACTGTCAAATAATCATATTAGACTAAATAGGTTTTATGTCTTTTGAATGGTATATCAAACGATTTTATATTCAATGTATATTATGCTTATAAAAATTAGTTACTTTAAAATTATATCAATCGTTTATTCTATTAACTGATCATTATATCAAATAAAATTATAGATTCAGTTGTTATATCTTGTAAATCTTAGAGATTTTGTAATGATATCATATTATGTTTCTTACCCCTCAAAGAGAGGGTTATCGCCACAATAGTGGCGTGCCCAAGGCCTCCGGCTTGCGCCATCTCATGTTCCAAAAACGACCGTATATGGCACCACCACATATACCGGCACTGCCACTGCAGCTGCTCAAGCCCTCAAGCGGCGCAAACCTTTCTGGCAATTACAGTTTTAAACCGTTTGGGGTCGTAACACTTCATTGCTAATTCCTTTTCCAAACTACATATATTGGGGTCGGTTTCCAGTCAAACTGATTCCAGCTGTATTTCACGTGGAGTGACTGCTTATCTGACCTCGAATTCCAGTACTGAGACAACTGGGTAACACAGTACCCCGTGGCAAGTCTGGTGTCTGATTTTCTGGCTTCTGGCAATCCGTAACGACTGCCAAAGACCTACAAATGACAGCCGGGACCAACGGCTTAACATACTTTCGCACCGAGCAGTCTCGGTATGTTAAGATGATCACCCATCCAAAGACTAACTTCGGCAAGTTTAGGTTAACTCTGAAGATTGACCCGTGCAGATTTTATTATTTAGCCACGAGCTCTTCTGAAATCGGGAACAATTGTGCTTTATAATTTTGTACCTAATTGTACCTACATTGAATATAAGCGTGGGACGAGTTGAGAATGAGTCGAAATAAAGCATAAGACGAGTTAGGAAAACGACTAAATATACAAAGTGAAGTATGTATTACTGAATGAGACGGATTAGGGATTGCGACGAAATAACTAATGAGACGAATTAGCATCACAACCAAAAGAGCTACTTGTAACCTATTTGCAAAATAGATATCATTTATCACAGTGTTTCATTGTATTTTAGTTATGTCTAGCGTTATGTCGATGCATCCCGGCAGTTAAAACATAATAGATATGGCTATGTTTCAAATATGTGACCTTTGCTCAAAATGGACTCAAATGGACTCTGACTTTTCAGAGTCCATTAGGAACGGGGAAAGAAATGCTTGCAACCGGCAATCTGTGTAATCCGGTACTCTACATAATACCTAGACAATGTATAGAATACCTAAATATTCAATTAAGGTAATCCATTAAGGTAATATAAAATATTATTAATTTTATACTTTGTCTTGGTGTTCTATACAATACCGAATGCGCAGCGGGCAATGTGTGTAACAGACGATAGCAGGGAAAGGTGAGACGTGCGGGGGCAATATGTAACATGACGAAAATGTGTCTATCGTAGCTATATCGTAGAATTGGCCATTTCATAAGATGTCCACCTCAAACCTAACCGCGACGAAGGAGCCCAGCTGCGGGGCTCCTAGTTCGGGAGCTAAGAACCTAATCTATTCGTGTCGGGATGCGTCAAGTTCCCTGTGTCTTAAGTTCCCAAATGACTTGGCTGGGTAAGTTAAACGGCAATAAACTGCTGATAAAGCAAGTTGACTGCGACATATAGGTACATTGATTAATACAGACCAAAATCTATTTATTTTACACTTTGCCGATGGATAAGCAGGTGCTCTATACAATCCCTTGGAAATGTATACATTACTAAGTTTACCGTATGTTATCGAAAATAAAATTCATAATATTTCATACATTGCCTAGACGTCCCAGGTATACTACACATTAAGTACCTAGGTACCTATTACTAGTATAGAGAACATCTGCATTAAATGTTAGTGCTGAAAGGCATTCTTGATAGCAAATCCTATTTATTTTAGACCAAAAAACAGAGAGCATTTTTTTTTCAAAATGACAACGGTTTTAAAATAGCTAATGTTAGTCTATAGATAGTGTTTATTGACATATGTAGGTATTTAAGTTATTTTTATAAATATATTTTTTTGTATTTTTTTTATACTTCTACCACATACAAAATGCCGCTAGACTACGCAGATCCAGCTACACAAAGGTTTTTAATCGAATGTAATAATAAGGCTAATAAACAGCGGACGAAATGGTTTCTGAAGCACAAAGACGAACTCATTCAAAAAGCTCAATGTACGAAAAAACAGAAACACTATACTACTGAAGAGATAGAAGAAACTCAATTAGGTGCAGGCATATCTGCTTTAAGAAACCTACACGAAGTAACTGCCAGGCATCGAAGGAGATGTGCGATAACAGGTGCAGCAGAAACAACCGCCCTAAACCAATTATTTATGAAATCAGTGGAGCCCGCTACTATGAAACCGGTAGACACTACTGAGTCAAGCATCCTTTACAATGAATTGTCAGCTGGTGGTGGCCGTAGAGCATACCTCAGTGCCAGAAAGTATAAGCTACCAGAGAAGAAATACAATGATTGCCCAACAACTAGCAACGCGTATGGATGGGCGTTGCAGAAGAGTTCTGTTAGATCTGGTCCTCCAGAACACAAACGTTACGCTTCTTACTTCAGAGACGCGACTAGAATATCAGGATTCCACCCGGATCCACCTCATTACAATCAACCAGCCGCATTACCTGAAACCTGCCGGGTTTTCGAATAGCTTTTCAATATACCTATACTCGGTCATGAGTTTATAGATTACTGCATAAATCAGCCATCACCAAAATAACTGTCCATGTACCGTACTACCCTTTTAACATAACTAATCCATTTATAATAAAATCTTAGCGGCTATGTCGTTTCTTTTTTTACAAGATTGTACAGACGCCGGGCACATCAAGCTACAACAATCTGTCAAATTTCTTAAATAGATTTTTAACTTTTTGAAGCATTACGTTCAAGNGTTTTTTTACAAGATTGTACAAGCTACAACAATCTGTCAAATTTCTTAAATAGATTTTTAACTTTTTGAAGCATTACGTTCAAGGTTGATAGGGAAAATTTGACAGTTTCGGGTAGCTTGATGTGCTGGCGTCTGTACAAGGTAGGAACCTAATTTAACCAACGTTCATGTCTTTTAAGGGAACTAATTCAGATAGGTACATAAACTTGAGAAAAGATATCGATGCAAAATACATACGTGTAACAGAATAAACGCAATATCTCTTAAAGGGTAATTGTACTCATCATTATGAACTGCTGATGTGCACATTGGTTAAATTAGGTTCCTACCTTGTACAGACGCCAGCACATCAAGCTACCCGAAACTGTCAAATTTAAACGAGACCGCAGTAACTTAAAACAGTTAGAACTTCGTTATGTAACTTTTCGCAGCGGCTTGGCCCGCGTGAGAGTCTAAAAATTATCCAAAGGAAACTGACATTTTCTGCTTACGTTCTACCTTTGTCTGCTTATGTTCCTACTTTTTTCCAAATCCGTTCAGCCGTTAAGGCGTGATTGATTTAAATACATCAAAACATTCAGATTTTCACGTTGCATGATTGCACGTAGGTACGACTAGTACAGCAGACTACTTTGAAAGTATGTTGGAATTCTTTAAACAAAGTTTAGTGGCCATGTTGAAACCCTAGAGCACGGCACGTTTCAACAAAACATTGTGTAACGGTCACAATGGGACGGAAACTTTTATCATCTACCCGCAGTTAGCGCCGCCCACTGGAGTTCGTTCAAAGTTTTACTTAGCCCTTATATGACTGTGTAGGTGGTGTGCTTTCCTCTTAGACCCTGACCATTTAACCAGGGGGATACATTATACAAAAACATGGGTTTTCATTTTATTACGGTTATGTTGTTCTTTAATTTAATTTTTCAGAGATTTCTTGTAATTTGTTAGTACTTCTTTTCGAGTCGACGGTGACCCTGAAACAGTTTGTGAAGCAGTTGGCAATGTTTATAGCGACATCAGTAGCATTCATTTATTCGGTCACTTTCGGCACTCCAACAAGTGGGCCATGTTTTGGACAGGGGCAACACACACACATTTGGTCATATCACTACATATTATAAAACAGTCTACACAGTCTAACAGTCAGTCTAACAGTCTAAACAGCCTCACAACCCAAAAACTACTGAACGGATTTTCATGCGGCTTTCTCCAATGGATACCCCATCCATTGGAGAAAGCCGCATGAGGAAGATTTAAGTGTATAATTCGGGAAGAATGGAATATGCGCGTACGAAGTCGCGGGCAAAAGCTGGTTGAATAATAAATTATTTACCTATTAGGTAGAGAGACACGCAGCTTTATGTTTTTCTTAAGTTCTTTGCAATTTATTTAAATCTTTCTGTATTACCCATATTTATAAAAATCTCAGCACTGTTTAGCAACTGCTTAACAGATTTTTATAAATAAAACCTCTTTTGTGCATGTGCATACTTAACCTAACTATATACCTAGGTACTTACTGATAATTAACGCAAAAGTTCTTCTGTGTTTCTTTCAATTCGCCGAATCGATTTCGATGAATTTTGGCACAGAGATAGATAGGACCCTGAGGGGGCGAGCAAAAGCTATAACTAACTATTAACTANCCTAGGTACTTACTGATAATTAACGCAAAAGTGAGTCTGTGTTTCTTTCAATTCGCCGAATCGATTTCGATGAATTTTGGCACAGAGATAGATAGGACCCTGAGGGGGCGAGCAAAAGCTATAACTAACTATTAACCAAATTAAAAATCCAAACTTAATTATTATCCAGCCGTGAACCAAAACTGGTGTAATCCCTTCGAACTTTATATGGTCAATTAAGAAAGTACGATGAGAAACTAGAACAAATAGGGTAAGTTGGATAACTCGACACAACAGATACTAGTAAGCCGTAAGAACTGGAAGACATAAATCAAGTTAAAATCTCCCATGTCGTCGCCCGCTTGCGCGTTATATAAAAGTTGGTAACGATAGAAGTTCCTTGTTAAATCCGCTCGAACTCGTAAGACGTGGCTGATGAATACAGGGTTCATGCTAAGAATCCACTGTGTGACTTAGAGTAGTTGTGGCGTAGGTATGTAGTGGATTCTAAATGGGTCTTTTTTATTTTGTTTTTTAAGGTGCCATTTTTATTAAGTCACAGTTAACAGGTTACTAGGGAAGAGATTCAAAGAAACGAACACCTCGATTAGCCTATAAAAATTTAAAATAAAATGTTGACTTAAAGTTGGTATGTGCTCGGAACGTGAACTGGCCGTTGTCCGTCAACGTGGTCTGACACGTCCTTGCCACGGCCCGGACAGACGTGTGAAATGTCCGTGACTACCACCTAATTAGTACCAATTGAGTAGGTACTAATAAGTTACCAAATATGGAAGCGATTGGCGATGGAAGTGCGGCGGTAATCACGGACATGTGTGTGAATGAGTTCATATAAAATGTACGTTCCGACCGTCCAAGTACCGGGCACGGCCCGGCCCGGATATGTGTACCTTTAATGTGCCTACTGTTTTGTAATGCCTCAAATATTTCTATGAGTAAGCCTTACTCCTACCTACTTGCTAAAGAAACAGAGGCAGTTTATGAGATGCCGTACTATGACGTATCAATGCCATCATGATTCCGTTTTGAAAAAGGGACATCGCTAGTAGTCCTGCCGGTTGATTCTGTAAACATGTCGAAGTGAAGACTTGGGTGAAGCGATCACGAAATGAGCTGTCATTCCATCTTGATTACATGTATTGACAGCTCACTTCGTGATCACCTCACCCACGCCTTCTCTTCGACATGTTTACAGAATCGCACTTCTGTATATATACGTATATTTATCTTGCTCAAACCATATGATGGCTTTATCACTTCATAGCAACAGCCGAGAAACAAGTTCAGGCACGATATTAATAAAAAATACAAGAATTATTTATGAGATGATTTAGTTATACACTATGAACTTCAAGTACAGAAGGTATGAAAAGGGTAAAATAAAGAACTTCATTAAAACAAACAAACTAATTTAACACAGTTTATTTTTCTCAAAACTTAATAGGTACTAAGTTGTTACCCATAACTATTTACAAGTCACCTTCATAAGTAACGTAACACATACATTCACACATGATACGCCAGTTTACAGTCAAATGAACAAATAACTCGACACAGGCATAGCTCGGAATTTGTGGAGCAGTCTTCCTCTTATTTCATTAATTTCATTTCAACGTCTTTAAACATGCAGTATAAAACAAATAGGTTTTTTGTCTCTGTGTTTTAACTGATTTTGTTTTTACATTTCGGTTTTCATCATCATTTAGGCGTTGTCCTACAAACGTCGACAAAACGATCATCGCGCGGATACGCGATCGTCGCGTTCGTTTATAACGCAAACATGATAGCGTCGTCGCGCGGTGCCTAACAAATTATCTCGCGACGATCGCGTATACGTGTATCACACGCTTTCTATTAGCACATCGCCTTAGAGATCACAATATGTATTTCAGAATTTCTACCTGTTAACCTTTGGGTGATGCACAGACAAATAGTGGTAGGTGCAATGTTGAAAATGAAGAAACGCGATTAATATTATATTGTATCATTCAAGTATGGCCACTTAAACTTGGGTAAAAAATGTAAAGGGTGAAGTAAATAAACGTGTCCAACTCCTGGCCACACCTGCAACATGGTAAGTACCAATATTTAAATACATACAATCATCACACATTATGCTTCCTCTTCGCGGAAGGTTTATCGAACACTTGCTTCATGCCTCCCCTGAAGTTGGCGAGCCTGGCAGCCGCGCCTTCGTTACTCCACGCTGAGTCAAACTCCGTCGTATCCTGGTCCACCAGATGAGTGTACTTTGTGCGACCAGACCGACCGAATTTCTTTACTTGCATTACCTGTGGGCGTAATATAGTGTTAATATGTGTGTGTTTTCACAGGGATCTTGTTCACGTCAAAGATTAGGAATATATGGGAAATTTTTACTCGACCTTGGTTTGATTTTTCAATAGTTAGATAATTTTAACTGAAGACAAATGTGGCTGTTTGACACAGGTAATTATTTTCTATACAAAAATTCAAACCGCCATTAATTATTTGACCAACGGTGTTACCGACCAAAGACAGCAAAGCAAGAAACATGAACACAAATCAGTCACGTTACTGTCAAGACAGTCACGTCAAAAAAGATAGTATAGTTTCGTAGAACATCGGCCCAACATGTCAGTCACGGCGCGTTCCGTCTTTACATACAACCAAGTGACTGATCCGCGAATTGACTGCGAATTGAAATGTACGATTGTATTTCCCTTACAGCCGGTTTCAATAACGTATCTACCTTCAACCACCAGTCAAATTTGCTACCAACAGTAGCTGAAACGTCATGTTACAAAGGCGTTATTGAGACCGGCTGTTAATTGTTTTTTCCTCTTATCGTGTCGATAGCAAAGTAATTCAGCTACAGGAACTCCGTTTACTGACGAAGTTAGGTTCAATTATATTAATTATACAGGCAGGTATTCAAAGTTCTGGTGGTTGGTAAATTACTACAGCTGTAAAACACGAACAGTAATAAAAAGAAAATTTTGCGGTTATACTACAATTCAAGTTCAAAAATTATTCATACAGTGTAATAAATGATGGAATGGGCAATAAGATATATAAGGCAGTTCACGGTGAGCGGTAACACCCGAACATCATTTTCCATTGAAAAGGTGCATAGGTGAGGCTCAGAGCACCGCATGAGTGATCGACATTAATTATACTTTTTTTTCACCCCAACTCTGGAGCGTAGGCCCAAGGCCAGCGGAGCTCCGGCGACTTCTTTATTTATCAACATTACAACCGAAAGACGTCCACTGCTTGACATAGACCTCTCCCAAGCGTCACATCTCGCAGTTCTGTGCGTCTCGCATGCAGCGGATTCCCGATGCCTTCACCAGGTCATCGATCCACCTTGTGGGAGGCCTTCCAACGCTACGCCTTTTCTAGCTTACAACTTATAAATAAACTATTACATAACACAATATGGATTATAATAATTACCTTAGGTAAAACAGTCTTATCAAAGTGATCGTCCAGAGTGGGACCAGAGAAGTCTTGTTTAAACACCTCTTCTTCTTTGTCCAAGTAGAAGGCACCTCTGAAAAATAAAATTAGTTTCAACATCAAATAGTCAGCAATCATATAATACTTGTGAACCCCACAAACCAAGAACATAGAATTTTGTAATACTAAAAAAAAAACTCAATTGATTTAACACTTATATTGGAGTCGGCTTCCAGTCAAACCGCTCCACGTAAAATACTAGCTGAATACCTAGTATTTTACGTGGAGCGGCTGCCTACCAGACCTCCACAACCCATTAACAGGGTAACAAGGTACTCCTTGGTAAGACTGGTGTCAGATTTTCTGGCTTCTGACTATCCATAACGACTGCAAAAGATCTACAAATAACAGCCGGGACCTACGGCTTAACGTGCTTTCCGAGGCACGGAAGAGTCTCGGTATGTTAAGATGGTCACCCATCCACAGACCAACCTCGGCAAGCGTTGCTTAACCTTGAAGATTGTCCCGTGCGGCTGTTATTATTTAGCCACACTAGTAATGAAAAACAATCCATGATTTATTTTTCGGGTACCTACGTAGATATATTAGGGAAAGGTCAATGTACTTTATTGCAAACTTATCTGGCGTCTACTCTTGTCAAGCATTAGCTCACTAACTGAAAAAAATCATTGATAAGTGTAATATCTATTACTGACCTGTGGTAGTACTTCTGCAGGAACTTGTACTTGCCCTTGACGGACTTGTTGGTGACGAGCTTGGGGTTGAGACGTTGTTCCACGCGGCGTTCCTCTTCCGTCATGTTGCGCATGCGGTCGATGGCTAACAACTCCTTCTCCACACTGTAATAGTTATTTATGATACTAGTGCGGTACGTTGGTTTTTACAAACGAGTAGATTTCATAGTCACGAGTTTGTAAAAACCAATTTCCGCACGTGTGTCATACAAAATTTTTCAACACATTTGCGAGAAAACAGTACAACAGGTAATAAAAAAAAACTTTTAGTTTTTAGATATCAGTCGGAAAGTCGCAACAATCTTTGACGTTCTTTATATGAAAATAGCGCGAATTTGCAAATGGCGCCACGTGCGCGTGGTGAAAATTAAAACTACATTGTTCGCCTCATTTTCTTTTTATTATTAAAATGAGACAAACATATTGAGCAAAAGCGCTTCCAAGGAGGTTCGATCATTCAGCTTATTTTTCCTAGTAATGTGAAACTTCTTGGTGGAATTCTTATATTTTTAATGGTAATTAAAAAAAAACCGTAAATAATACGCACGGCGCTATTCACCGAGGAGTGCAGTAAAATAGGTACTTAGATGAGAGTTCATATTTTACCGCACGTTCCAATGTATGGTGCGTAATTTTTTACTTTCGAACAATGTATACAGGCGTCGAAATGCATTTTTTGAGCAAATTGTTGAAAATAAAATTATAGGGTCAATAAACAAACACTATTTAACTTTTTTTGGCAGACTATCCCTTATGGAAGGCAGCTTGATACTGTGTAGTTTCTTTAATCTTGGACAAAGAGTCTCAATAATTTTGTCTGTTGCTTCGATTGTTTTTGTTAGCAAATAACAATCCAATTACAGTCTCACTATACACTTTGAGCAATCGTGCTTCCAAAAATGTTAAGTTATTCGGAGTTTATGTTTTTACTTACGCTTCTCTTTCTTCCTTGTCCCGCTTGATGCGCTTCATTTCACGCAGCTTCCACGCTTCGTATTCCAGCTCATCATTTTCATCATCAGTGCACACGTCGTTGATGTTACCTTCTTTTAGCTCGCCCTGAAATTAATGGAAGTTGTTTTATTTAGGCAGATTTGACCAAGAAGTAGGTACTTTTTATATTGGGGTTTGTAGATTAGATGGGCAGTCACACTATGTAGGAAAAACAAAAATGGTTTATTTTGCTCCTCTTATAAATTTGTAAAATACTCCCGTTGTCTCGTACAGGGCTCATTAGTAAATTTAATTTTACTTCTATTCAAGTTTCTCGTGTAAGTAGACTTATGGTATTTTTTATGAAAAAAAATAAATCCCAGACTATATAATATCGCCTCTTTGCTTCAATAACGTGATAAGTCCGACAGTATTTTTTTTTAATTTGATAATTGAACCGAATTGACCGATTTATTTTTTTCCAAAAACATAGTAAGTACACTGTTGTCGTTGCTAAAATGTGCAAAACAAAACGCTTTAAAATTATTTCGATGTTAACAAACCTGTATATTCCTCTGTTCAGACCTGATGGTCTCTTCAACAAGTTTCAAAGCATCTCTTCTCCTCTCTTCTTTCTCTTTTCTTGATTCTACTTCTTCTTTCTTCTGTTGCTTTACTTTGCGCTCTCTCTCTTGTACAGTCATCCTGTCTGATGCTCTCACAAATACGGGTTTCACGCGAGGTCCTAGGAAAATTAAGAAATGTTTAAACTTTGAGTAACATACAAAAAATTACATGTTAAATAAAGTAAGTAAAAAAATTAATAAGTGTATCACAAAATCCCTTCACCACCTTATTTCTCAATTTTCAAACATAGAAATTACAACTACATACATTACACAGCGTAATAACTATGTACAAAATTGAGACCATCATTTCCTAGAGACAATGCAATCCAAAAGTAATGAGTAACGACAGACGTGTTCAATGCAAATAACAAAAGCAAGGCGGTTGTTTACGATTACGGAAGTTAAGGCACCCCAAAGATTTAGTCGGAGCTTTTTGTAAACTGATAAACTGATCAATAATACTGATAATAACTATTTACTGACGTATAAATACAAATCTGAGATTTCATGAACAAATTTCTTCGCAATAGAGAAAGGCTGATGCGCTATACAGAGTGTATCGCTACGTTATAGGAAGTTTACCGTTTTAAATAACAACGTTCGAAAGAGTTTACACTGAAATAGTACCAACTCTATAGGTAAACAATACCTCATAATTGAAACACCCAATAAACACTGATTACGCTTAACTTCAAACGCAGTCACAGATGCGGGGTCGTAAACATTTCGTACATACAATGGGATTCCAAGAAATGGGTTTGTTAACCTTGCACGTGTGCACTAGCTGGACATATCTACCTACCCCCTCTCTCTTCCGTGCTATCCGTTATCTTTACGCAGTCTTATTCAGTCGCTTTGAAACATTTAAAGTGAAAACATGGCGAGTAAAAGAAAGACTTTGTGTATTGCCGAGAAAGTGTCATTAATTCGTGCGATAGAGAAAGAGAAAAGAAAAGTGATGCTGGAAGACGTTTTGGATTCAGTCCATCAACTGTGTCTACTATTTGGAAGAACAAGAAAAAAATTCTACAGGCAGATATGGATTGGAAGTCTTCTAAGACATTAAAACGTCCTAAATATGAAGATCTAGATCAGGCTATGTTACTCTGGTTTTGTAAACAGCGCCAGAATAAGATGCCCATCTCGGGACCGATTTTGAAAGCTAAGGCAGAAAAATATGCTAAACTGCTTAGGATAACTGATTTCAAAGCGTCAGAAGGATGGCTTGGAAAGTTTAAGCAGCGTCACCATATCAACTACGGTAAAGCGAATGGCGAAGCACGAGATGTTACTCATCACGAGTGGATTGAAAAAGTGTGGCCAAATTTGAAAGAAAAGTATACTCCCAGTGACATTTTTAATGCTAGTGAAACCGGAATCTTCTATAAGTTGACGCCGGATAAAACTTCGTTTAAAGGAGAGAATGGTGATGGAAAACTCTACAAAAAGCGTATCACGGTTTTTTTGGTTACCAATTTGAATGGTACAGAAAAAAGAAAGATGTTGGTAATAGCAAAACCAAAAAACCCATGGTGTTTCAACAACATAAAACAATTCAGTCACCTATATAGCGAACAAATCAGCCTCTCCTACCAGTCAACTTTTTGGAGAAGAACTGCGAAGATGGGATACAGAATTAAAAGGTCGAAAAATCTTGCTTCTTGTTCACAATTGTTCTGCTCATCCNGCCAGTCACCTATATAGCGAACAAATCAGCCTCTCCTACCAGTCAACTTTTTGGAGAAGAACTGCGCAGATGGGATACAGAATTAAAAGGTCGAAAAATCTTGCTTCTTGTTCACAATTGTTCTGCTCATCCTCATATATCGGATCTTCGAAACATACAATTGAAATTTTTCCTAGCCAATGCAACAAGCGTCTTGCCAATGGATAGTGCAATTAAAAGCTTTAAACGTATTTTTAGAAAAAAACTATTGATGGAGCTATTAGAATCAGAAGGTAAAAATTCGATTAATCTGCTACATGCAGTTATCTGTTTACACAAGGCCTGGGAAGAGGTGACAGCGACAACCATGCATTACTCTTTTCGTAATGCAAGTCTTTGTAGCAGTTTTATAGGTGATGAATCTGAGTTTGAAAATAAAGACGACATTCCATTGACTGAGTGGATCAAACAGTTCAACATGCCACAAAATTTCACTGAAAATTTACAACCCTACATAGAAGCGGGCAAGAACTCAGTCATAGCAGCTTCGTTTGCTGACGAAGAAATTCTTGATTCTGTGAGCAATAATGAGAAAGAACAAGGCGATGAAGAAAACGAGGTGGATGATCTTGAGTCACCACCAAGTATTGAACAAGCTTTAAATGCCTCTAAATTATTAGAAAAATACTTTTCTATAATGCAGATGATCCCACCATACTAAATGATATTAATAAAATACAACAAAATACAAATGATACAATTAAAATACTGGCATAGTAAAAAAATCAAACAAAGTTAATGGAAGTACTTATTTAAAATTTGGAAGGTTGAGTTTGTAATTTGTATTATGCCAGTTTATATAAATTATAACTTAACGTAGAATGTATATTATATAGTTATAAGTAGGTACATATTAAATAAGAATACACAATTCAGTCACAATAAAAAGCATGTACTACTTTGAAAAACCATTGTTTTCTTCTACTCTTCCTTTAACAAAACCCCCTACAAAATAAAATTCCCAGTCTCTTCAAATTCACTACAGGCACTTTTTGATAAGAATTTGCAAGGAGACAAAGCTGGGTATTTGTAAAGTCAGAAATGTGTTTCTAACTTCATAAATACCCAGCTTTGTTGGGAATGTTGCCTGGGTTAAAAAAATATGATTGTATTTAGTCCGTCAGATTATCGAAAAATATTGGATACGTATTTTTTTATTTTATCAAAACAATAAAACATTACAAGATAAAATGCATCAAAGGTAAGGAGTGGGCTTGTAAAGTCACTGTGACGCTGTGCGACGTCACACGAGTTCACACGAGTTTTCAACGCACTGTATCCTCTTCATTTATGTGACTAAAAACGTATTTTTACTGTCCAATATTTTTTGGAAATGTATCTGACGGACTTATTATTTTTTTTTTTGTATAGTAAGTTTTTTGTAGTATTCATATGTAATTACTGTAATTAGGTACCTATTATATTTGAATACTTATTTCAAGGTATTTATTTAAGGGTTTTTGTTTGTTACCTGAAAAGAAATAGTTTATCTTAATATATATATATTTCTTGTGTATGTCACTGAACTCCTTGCTGCACCGATGTTGATGAATTTTTTTTGGGTGTGTTCAAGGGGATTTGAGAATGGTTTAGATTCACAATTGGACCCGGTAGGTGGCGCTGTAATCGATTTTTATAATTTTTCGTCATATACAAAGCAAACGAATGAACAGGGCAACTTCTGTCGGGACCACTAGTTTATTTATAAAACTGTCATGGAACTGCATGCAAAATAATAGTGGCAAATTGTTTAATAATTCCAGTTGTGCGAAAGAACTTGTGGCCATACTCCCCAACTGGCAGACATAAAATGGCAAAGACTGTTGTGTTAGTAATTTCATGTAATAAGTTTACCTGTGTCTTCTTCACTATCTGTGTACTCAGTGTCTGATGAGCCACTCTCTTCTTTGTCACCATCCATAATTTCTTCATCATCATCTCTACCCAGAACTTCTTTCTCCGCTTCCCTGAGAAGACAGGTGAACACTGAATAGCCTCAATCATATATTACACATGCATTATGTTCTTAATTCTGCTTTGTCCACCAAAGTATCATTTATAAAACAAAGTGAGCAGAAAGTTCATGGAATGGTGGCACTTCACTTTGTGTATTTGTCAAAACATTTGCATCACTTGTGTATTACAAAATATACCATATATAAGTATTTAGAAATAAGGTTGATTTTTTATTGACAATGTAATGCAAATATTATGACAAATACATCAAGTGAAATGCCAGTATAAAAAAGCAAGGTTACTCAAACTTCGTTTTCTCACAGTGAATCTTTGAGTCATAGAGATTTTCTGAACTGGAATATGTCTGAGACTTTTACCACCACCAAACCAGATATTTATTATTAAGTCTTGCCACTAGAAATAGGATAAGAGTTCAGCATGTAGTGATTATTCTTAAATAAATTTAAAATAATTAATTTACTGAGTGTGTGAACTTATTTGGATCTACAAGTCATGCTTTTTGCTTTAGAATGTTGCAATGGTGACAAACCGCAGCTTATATATATGGGTGGATTACCTGGCAGCAAGTTTGGCCTTGAGAGCCTGTCGGCGCCTCTCAATCTCTTCCTCATCAAGTTCATCTTCACTCTCAGAACTGTCTCTCACTTCCTCAACACTACTCTCTACTTCTTCTTCTGGTTCTGCATCAATGATCTCTGGCTTGTGTTCTGCACGCCTCGGTGGGGACTGTGCTGCTAGTCGTAAACGGCGCAGACGCGGATCATCAACCTTGTAACGTAAAATACAGACTTTTTTGTGAATTATTCATTCTTGAAATCAAAAAATGAATCTTTTTAATGACATTTAACCTCTGATTACTTACCTCTTTCTCAGAATCACTGTGATGTTCCTCTTTCTTGCTGATGACTTGTGGCAGGGTCTGTGGCCTACGGTCTGGTTTCTGTTGTTCTATAAAGTCCTCAGTATCAGATTCCTCTGAAGACGACGCACCCTGAGCGTAGTCTGGCTTTTTACCCGATATGTACCTTTGGACTTTCACCTTTTGCATAGAAATCTCTCCTGTAAACGGAAAACATTTGGATTTAGCTTCAAAAACAATTAACATGTTTAGCAGGGTATGCTATTTTTAATTTATTTTATTTCTGGAAAATAACGAGCACTTAAGAACAAGAATCATCTGAAGGCTTACCTTTTTCATTTCGAATGGGCACAGCACCCGCTGTGCTCTGGATCCCAGCGGGTTGGGCAGGAAGCGCATTCATTTTGACGAACTTACTTAATCACAAAACAACAGGTTTTCGTTGAGTGATAATATTATGATGTTGAAAAAAAAACAGTCAAGCAGTAAGTATGGTTGCAGTAATAGATTTCTTTGACAAAAGTAAACAAAATATTTGGTTTATTTTGATGAAACGAAACTACGAACACGAACTCGGCCTAAATTGATTCAATTGATTGACATTGTTAAGTTGACATGAGTACATGACACTGACAGACTCAAAAATAAAAAGTAAGACATGGCAGACCATAGACTAACATTTAGTCTGAAACACCAATATTTTGCTCATGATGACCAATACGTGACAATCTATATACTTTGATAGGTACTAACCTCGATCTCATTATTACACTCGTAGTATAAACATAAACTTGGTTATTCTTTTGAAATTAGAGTTCGTCCACAGCTACCGTGAAACGGGGTAAATAGGAACGGTGGGTAGAGATGGGACTATACCCGGTAAAAACCCAGAATTTGGGTAAATACCCATTTTTACCTTCCCATTTTTAATTTATACCGGGTAAAAATTAAAATCACTTTCATCATAGGCCTCTCTTCTCTTGTGCCAATCCCCACGTTCCTGTGCCAGCCTCATCCAGGTTCTACTCGCGATCGCAACAATGTCGGCCGCCCATCTCGCCACCGGCCGACCAACACTTCTTCTTCCAGTCCTCGGGCGCCACTCGGTCACTGTCTTACTCCACCTATCATCACCGCGCCTTGCCAGGTGTCCTGCCCAGCTCCATTTTAGTTCCGTAATTCGTTTTCCGATGTCGAATACCTTCGTACGTCTTCGAATCTCAACGTTTGGAACTCGATCTAATAGACGTATGCCAAGCTGTTTAATTCAAACTAATTATTGTATTTTTTAATAGATACTTTGACATACACAATTTTATAATTTATTTTTATTTGAGACCGTCGTCAGCACAACATACGCGGACATTGTTTTCTCATTAGAACAAGAGAAGAGTATAGTACTGTAACTGTCCAATGGGGACGAGGAGGGGAGGGTGCATTTCGTTAACTAGCTAGAGCTCCGCCATTTTGTTGTGCACGCGCCTCACAGTCACGCTTCGTTTTTGTTTTCGTGTGTCTAACGTCTGAGTTATACTTTTAAGATTTCTGAGCGAAGAAATTATAAAAGTAATGCGTGCTTATGGCGAATCAAAATTTGTAGTTTTGATTGGAGATAACGCCAGAAATCTTCAAAAAGCTTTCCACAAGTAGTGCCTCTTAATTGTGCAGCTCATACATTGAGCTTACTAACTCACAATATAATTAAATGTGAAATTATTAAAGAATTTATTGGATTAGCTACGGATGTTGTGAAAACAATAAAAAAGAGCCAGCTTTCGAACTCACTACTAAATAAAATTCTTAAAGGTAGTGTGCAGCTTTTAGTTAACTTTAAAACATGTGCAGTCAGAGTCAGTGCAGTACTCAACATTTGTTTTTATTCTAAACGGTTTATTTTATTTGAAAATTTATGTTGATTAAAGATTTGACCGATCGGCTCGAGCTCCTAGGCATGGAGTTGACACC
>NDFZ01004088.1:34982-52533 GCA_002192655.3 Mamestra configurata
TGCCTGTGTCTGTGTTTCCTAACGCATACAACCCTAATCTGTTTAAAATTAGAGTGAACAGGCTTCTTCTGGGTAAGCTCGCTCCATCGTCGTCTTTGTCTCTGTCATCTATGACCTAGACTAGAGTCAAGAAAGAAACCATATTAAATTAAAAAAAAGATTAAAAGAAATTTGAGTTCGTTTTATTTAAAATCCATATTTTATCTTCAATTGTCAAGGTCAAAATTACCATGGTAGATCGTAGTATTAATGACGAAAACAATTAAATAATATAAAGACAGTATTCATTTTATGACGAAGCCATTTAAACAATATAAAGACAGTACTCATTTTTTACCCGGTATTTTTTATTAATACCCGGTAATAAAGGGTATTTTTTCGTTTTTACCTTTTCTAACCTTTCCTTCCAATTTTTACTTTCCCATTTTTTACCCACCGGCCCATCTCTAACGGTGGGTGAATCGAAACAAAACTTTGGTAGGAATCTTACTTATTATTGTATTTTTCAACAACACTATTATGCTCATAGTGGCCAATACGTGACCAATGTACCTATGTACTTTGATACTAACCTTGATCCTATTATTCGCTCATAAACTCATAAGTCATAACATAAACATAAACTTGGTCATTCGGTTGAGTTTGCCCACGGCTACCGTAAAACGGGGTAAATAGGAACGGAGGGGTGAAACCAAACAAAACTTTGATAGGGATCTCATTTAAACTTTTTTATTAAATTTAATAAATACTAATTCAATTGGAGATCGTAAATGCTGCAAAAAATATTTAAATAACGAGAAAAACTCCTACAAAGGGTTGTTTCCATTCACCCTTGCATTCCTATTCACCCCGCCCGTTATTTGGTGATACAAAATATTGTGCATAATCATTGCATAATATGCTTCTTTCTTTGTCTAAAATTTCATAAAATGCCAGACAGGTAAAATACCATGGAAGATCAATGTAGCCATAAATGGAATAGTGTACAGGTTTAGGGTATCCGGTACCCGAAATATTACTTTCCTCTATGGTATCCGGCATAGGCCTAACTATGCACTATGCAGTAGGTACAATTCTTGATGCATTCATTTCATTCATTCATTTTATCTCTATCACTTGACTGATAAGCTGTTATCTTGCTTTTTTCTCAATTGTCAACAAGTTCATATCATCTACACTTCGAATTCTAAAGTGGCAACTCCTGATAAGAGATAACAGCAACAAACANGCTCTTGTTCTTCTCATCTTGCTTTTTTCTCAATTGTCAACAAATTCATATCATCTACACTTCGAATTCTAAAGTGGCAACTCCTGATAAGAGATAACAGCAACAAACAGTTAACGCGGTTATCGCCAATCAAAGTAGCACTTTGGAGAAAGTCTAATATTTTAAATCAATTTTTTAATATAATGGCAGCTTCTTCGGAACTCCCGAGCTTAGATGTACTTATATCAAAGACCTTATCAGGCAGCGATTTGCAAGAATACAACAGAATTCACTACGGAAGAACTGATCACCATGAACTAGGTGTAAAGAAAAGTAGCAACGATTGGGCAAAAGAAAACAACTTTGATGTTGCATCCTACGATTTCCCTAGTAAGAAGGAAGAAACTAGAAGCCCTCGAGTTGTGAAAGTCGGAGTTATCCAACACTCTATTGCGACGTCTACCGATAAACCATTAGTCGAGCAGAGACAAGCTATTTTTGATAAAGTTCGGAAAATCATAGAATCAGCTGGTGAGGAGGGTGTCAATGTTCTCTGTCTCCAAGAAGCTTGGAGCATGCCTTTTGCTTTTTGCACTCGAGAGAAACAACCTTGGTGTGAATTTGCAGAATCTGTAGAAAATGGGCCCAGCACTCAGTTTTTAAAGGATTTTGCCATCAAATATGGAATGGTTATAATATCACCTATTTTAGAAAGAGATGAAGTTCATGGGGATACCATCTGGAACACTGCTGTAGTTATCAATGAGGCAGGCAAGGTTTTTGGTAAACATCGCAAGAACCACATTCCTCGGGTTGGAGATTTCAATGAGTCAACATATTACTTTGAGGGGAACACTGGCCATCCTGTCTTTGATACAAAGTATGGGAAGATAGCCATAAACATCTGTTATGGTCGTCATCACCCATTGAACTGGCTTATGTTTGGCATCAATGGAGCTGAAATTGTATTTAATCCTTCAGCTACTGTGGCAGGGCTCAGTGAGCATTTGTGGGCTGTTGAAGCTAGAAATGCAGCTATCGCAAACAGCTATTTCACTTGTGCGATAAACAGAGTGGGAACTGAAGCCTTTCCTAATGAATTTACTTCTGGAGATGGAAAGCCGGCCCACAAGGAGTTTGGCCACTTCTATGGCTCAAGCTACATAACTGCACCAGATGGTGCCAGAACTCCATCCTTGTCTAGAGTAAAGGACGGTTTACTGATAGCACAGATTGATCTGAATGTATGTCGGCAAATTAAGGATAAATGGGGCTTCAGAATGACTCAGCGCCTTGATTTATATGCTGATAGTCTCAACAAGGCTGTCAAGCATGACTTTGAACCACAAATTATTCATTAATTACTTTTTCTCAATGAATGTGCCTGCAACTAGTCTTGCATTTAAAATGATTTTGTGCCATTTTTGAATTTTATTATCTATCTATAGTCTTTTATATAAGAAAAAAGTTATGAAATGTTATTTACTATGATGTTGTTACTATTTTTGAATGTTATTGTTATTTATTATGTACTTATGTGCATTTTTGTAATATAATGCTATTCTCAAATTGTTTTAATCTTTTAAGGCAAAATATCATATTATGCACTGTTTTACTGGAAATTTCTATTTTTATACATGTATGTTGATACTAATTATGTTAATTATACAACTTATTTGTTAAAAAATTTGTTTTATTTAAGATCAGAAATAAAACAACAATTTATAAAACCATTGTGTATCAATGAGAATAATACAGAAGTGAGCTATACATAAATATAGGGGTTAGAATGGGGTACATTCAGAAATTACCTCATGCAACCAATAAAAAATGTTTGAGCACAATACTAATATTTTTCATAATGCTGAAGAATGCAACTGAAATTCATTTGAGAAATTTGTTGGAAATTTATAACATACATTCTTGTCTGGTAATTTTTTACAATACCTTTAGATGTGATTTGATAGAAATGTTCAAGGTATTATGTACCTCTAATGAGTAATCTCTTTGTTCTATCTACTTATAATTGCACAACAATAACAATGATCAGCATCAGCACAAGATTACAGCTGATTCAGTTCAAAAATATATTACAACATAAACAAGGACTATTACTGTATGTACCCCAGATCCATGACTGTATAATTAGTTTATCACTAAGCACTAATACTCTATGCAGTCTTTGCACGGATGGCAGCACGCTTCCCGGTCACAGCCTGGAAACCAGACTTGATGCTGGCCACAGAGCAACGGGATCCACATGTTTCACACTGAAGGAAGAATAATCGAGTATCTTTCTGGAGGATGGTGTCAGGGGAGCGGCATGTATGACATGTTACATATTCCTTGATATACCGACGAAGTACATTCTCTATCTGTTTCTGTTGGAAACGACCCTTTATAATGAGTTGACTGTTACCATCCACAGACCCACTCGTACCCAACTCAGCCAATAAAAAGTCTAGTAAATGTTTAGGCTGCCGATGGAGAGTTTTACAGATCTCTGTGAAATTGGCAAAGGATGTTTTCTTAGTACCAATTCTGACAACTTGAGGCGGTCTCATAATAAATTTCTGTTTTTTACCAGAGACCATGCTAGGATTTTTCTCACGCATGATGTCGAACACTCGCTCGAGAAGCTCGTCGTACGTGTAATCTCGGTCTGTGCCACTCCACAAATCACCACTCACATCCTCCACATTTTCTTGGTCTTCTCCCTTACTGTCATCTTCAAGGACAAGCTCTTCTATGTTTTTCTTCTTCTTCTTCTTTTTAGTTTTTGAGAAGTCGATGTCTAGATCCAGGTCGTCAATAACTTCGTCCTCCTGTTGTTCCGGCTCCTCGGCCGGAGGAGTTTCCGGTAAGGTACTTTCAAGCTCTTCCATGTTGAACACTCCCTTCTTCTTCTTCTTTTTTTTCTTTCCAAAATTATCCAAATCGAGGTTATCATCCTCAGGCAAGTCGACGTCACCCGTCCCAGCGGGCGCCTCCACGCTCGTGCTCTCACCTTGCTCGCCTGCGAGGGCCGCGTCTATATCGAAACCGGTCTTCTTTTTCTTCTTCTTCTTTAAAGACGGATCAAATACCATATCGTCGTCCATGATTGCGTATCAAATTAGTCGCTAAATAACGTTAAATATTTAAGTGAATGGTTAGAATTCAAGATAATTTGGCAGGTGGCTATCAGGCTGTGGCTAATGTC
This sequence comes from Mamestra configurata, assembly GCA_002192655.3. Lineage (NCBI taxonomy): Eukaryota > Metazoa > Arthropoda > Insecta > Lepidoptera > Noctuidae > Mamestra > Mamestra configurata. The sequence goes on from NDFZ01004088.1 coordinate 39,392, forward strand.
AAAACGTTGCATCAGCTTAGGTCTATTTCGTCCAGGAACGTGACGTTTTGTAATACTGTAAATTAAAAATCTACAAAAATATTTCTAAAACAAGTTGCTTTGTGATTATATAATACAAAGCACATTTAATTTTAATTTACATACACTTTCCAAACATGTATTGGCTCAGACAATTTCGCACTCGCCACACGCATAATCGACGTTAGAAATTTTGACATTTCGATTACAGAACGAAACATAACCTCACAATAATAATTTCCGAAGTGATCTTTCAGCTGAATACTTGACTACAAAATGTATCTAAACAGACTTCATAGAACTTTCCCCAAAATAAAAAAGTTAATTTCGAGACCGCAGTCCCAAGCAGTATTATCAGAACAAGATGAATACACCGAAACACCAGAATATCCACCAATTCAGGATATGTCTCTACAGGGCAGAAAGTTACGAGAAAGACAAGCTCTTCATCAAAAAATTAAGGAATTAAATACTGTAGAAGAGAAACAAATAGCTTTAAATATGCCAAAGTATTATGGCTGGAAATGTGTCATGTTTAGCGAAGACAAAGTGCCGTACAATGCTATGCCCTTAGTGCAGTATTACACAAGAAGTCATTTCATTCCTGTTGATAAGCTCCCTGAGTACTACACTGAGTCAGGTGCGGCAGCAGACGCTGTTGTTCAAGAAGTTAAAGCCTTCATTGAAGAGGCTATTCTTATAGAAAATGATGGAGTTGAGTAAGTACCAACAGTATTTTAAATTCCTTAATTGGTGAACAGCATAAACTACAGTAAGCTTTAGTGATAAGACATAAACATCACGACTGTATGAAGCAAGGGTGTTGACAATCTGTATGAAAAGCAGTTGTATGTCCTGTGTTATATTGAACATATTAACTCACTCTGTACCCCTTTGCATAATTTCAAGGAATAGGATCTTTTAGTTTCATATAAGTCTCAACCACAGTTAATATATCAGTCATTTGTATTTTTATTACAGCCGGACATTCGCTACCACTATTGAAAAGCCAGAAATATCACAAAAAGAGGATGCTTTTGCCAAATGTATCGTAAAGCAAATAAACAGAATNGGGATCTTTTAGTTTCATATAAGTCTCAACCACAGTTATATATATATCAGTCATTTGTATTTTTATTACAGCCGGACATTCGCTACCACTATTGACAAGCCAGAAATATCACAAAAAGAGGATGCTTTTGCCAAATGTATCGTAAAGCAAATAAACAGAATTATTACAAACAACTTGACTGACAAAGTTGAACATGCATTGACATCCCAAGTAAGTATACAGTTCTGCCAGGGTTGGGGAATTTGTTCCCAAGAGTCCGTGGCCCTGAAACACAAAGGGCATTAAGAGGAACATGGAAGGGTTTTAGTCAGTAAGAGTCTGACACTTCTTTCAAGGATGGGAAATCATCAAATGACTCCTTCCGCTCCACCCAGAGTCATTTGATGATTTCCCATCCTTCAACAAAAAATAAAAAGTAAGTATACAGTTATCATTATTATTGGCAGCCTTGTTCACCAACTGCTGAGTATAGCCTCCTCCCTTATAATATGCAATGCATCCCTTGCTTGTGTAGACAATAGGAGCAAATTACAAATATTACTTCTTATAGCTGCTAATAAAAAGTAATATTTGCAATAATATATTAATAGTACCCAATTTATATATACCATTAATGTTTTTGTTCACCAAGTGGCAACCACTAATTGACTATAATTTTTGTGTAACCTGCAGATAAAGCAGTGGGCTGCAAAATGATATTTAAAATTTGTAAACTCTGCCTATGTTCTACATTGTAGCTGTATAATATCCCTTAGTAAATAAAATGAAAATATTGGGGTTTGCTGTGGTATCTTCATGAATTGAAATAGTCTCTAGAACTAAAAATCAATTCCTGTTCAAGTTTTATGTTTCAATTAATCAAAACACATAATTGGTTTGGTTAATGCAGGAAGTACAATAATAGTCTTTCTTGTAGGGAAAAAAATGGCAGGGACTTTTTCAGGTTTTTTAAGTCCTATTTGTAAGCAGTGAACATTTTAGGCTTCGACCTTGCATTTACCAGTATGATGCCACTAGTGTCGCCTTTGCTCCACCTTAACTGAGTATAGATCTTCCCTCCTTTTGTGCTTTTAAGCTTTGGAGGTCTTAATACATTGCTGTTTATAGTCATGTTCTTTTTTCAGATTGATTATGACCCACGTCATGAAGCATTCTGGTTCATTGGTGGTGTTGATCCCCCCCACAATCTTGTGAAGTGGAGGCAAAAGTATGAGAGCCTTAAAGATCGCTGGAATGAATCAATTGACAGACCAGTCCAGTATATAGGTAACCATAACAATTTAGGATATTTGGATACTTGTCCTATTACAAACACTATCTTTCATAACTTGCACCTGACATGTAGATGAAGAACAAAATAATTATGTTTTAATTAAAACATAATTATCATTTGTCACACAAAATTATTACATCTTATCAGTTGCAAAGTTGCAATAATTGTTGCAAAGTGCAAACTCTTTTTAGGATATCTCTTATCATCATCATCTCTCTACCTTCAATCCATTTTACTAAGGATTGCCACACATTCTTAGCTTTCCTCTTCCTCTCCTACCACCAAATTTATATTCAACCCTCTTTTAGTCCTTACCTCACCAGACCTTTATCTCACTTTTAGATGAGGAAGTATAATAACTACTTACTTTTAGAAACTTTTTTTTTTTTACTTTTAGGAACTCCAATGTTAACAGTACGAAATCGCCAGCCTCTGAAGCCATTAGTGCCATACAGTGAAGCCGAGAATCCTGCATTTAAAGTACCAGTGGTCACACATATACCAAAAACAGTTGGATATTTTGAATCCTATAGACATGGTACTAATATACCAGGTACTATATTTCTTATAAATGTTTATGATTTTTGCAGCAGCAGTAGTCAATTATTATCTATACATATAATATAATAAAACACTAGGAACTGTAGTGTCTGTACATACCAAAATGAGTGGGTACACTAAAAAAGGAACATACAACACAAAAAGTTTTTTATTGTCTTTCTTTAATATTTATTAATTAGACATTATGTCTCCAACTCTAAATTTGAAAAAGCATTTTCTACATCTAAACGTTTAACTTGTAATATTTAATTTTACAGGTTACTGGCCTGGCGATTTCGATGAATTTGGCTTGCTGTCGTATCATAGCCGTGGTCATATTCTAGCAAGAAAAGAATCATATGGTCCTGAAGATAATCTTGAAGCATTACACTGTCAAGCCATGAAGGCTAGCTTTGGATGGCTACTAGCTCAAGCTAATTACCAGGGATTTACTACCTTCAATGACATAACTTATCCTTTAGTCACACAGACTGTTATCACAAATGGACAACTGTGGTCACTGTATGCATACCAATTAAATACAATTGAGATGCATAATGACAAGCTGGACAACCCCAAAAGCAACATTTGCTTTGGAACAAAGCCTTTGAAATTGTATGATAGCATAAAGAATAGAAAAGTCCAAGGACTTAATGAAGATGTATTGAAGATGCTTGTTCAGTTCTACTTAAATGCCCCTGAAGAACGAGATCATGAATTGAAACCGTATTTAGGCCAGGAGGAACAAGTTGTAGCAGATATTGAAGATGATAACAAACGCTGTTGGCTGGAAAACAGATACAAACACTTAGTGTCCAATAGACCAAGGCATGATTTACTCCCTGAAATATACTTGTGGGAGAAAATTTATAAGATTCAATTCAACACCAGGTTCTTTGAAGCAAAGAGAAGGCCATTCGAACTTGGTATCAACTCCTTCAATAGGAGATTGGATGAGCATCTGCCTACCTATATTCCTAAAGTTTTGCGGCCATATCCTAGGAGCAAAAAGAACTTCGAAACAACTTATTACCCTAAGGTTTAATTATCAAATACTAATTTAAATAGCTGTAGTGTTACTGTAATTTATAAAATAAAAATAATACCAGTAGCTGCACTGACTTATTTTATTTAGCTATATATTTAAGACTGCTACCATCATAAATGCACACCTATAATATACTAATAATACCTAAAGCTGAAGTTTGTTTGAACGCGCTAATCTCTGGAACTACCAGTTGGATTTGGAAAATTCTTATTGTATATGATAGTAACATTCATGAGGAAGGCTACGGGAACGGAAAAAAACGGGATATGCGCGTACGAAGTCGCGGGAAAAAGCTAACACATAAATACATAAACAATACATAAATTGGTTTAAAACAAAGATAATCGAGCTCGTAAATTTTGACGCCCGCCTTGGATAGCTATGATACTGATGTAAGTTTCTTGACGTGTTGGTCCTGCTCCATAGGACAATCAAGGGTGTAGACAAAATCAAACTGGTTAATTTATGAATTAACNTAATTTTGACGCCCGCCTGGTCCTGCTCCATAGGACAATCAAGGGTGTAGACAAAATCAAACTGGTTGATTTATGAATTAACTTTATAGATAGGTACCTATACTGTTTCTTTTTCGTGTTTTTATTTTCTGTTTAATTAATGGTTCCAATATTTGTAAATACCTATGTGAGTAGGTACCGTTTACCTAAATTTCTTTCGAAAATGAATAAGTTTACCTCTGCTGGTAATACTTTGTTCTTATAAGTAGCATATTCTGGGTGCATCGTCCTCGCATAATATTAAATTAATTTTTGTATAAGTACTTACCAAATTTAGTACCTACCTAAAATCATTATTTGAAAAAGTAACTATGGAGTTTCTTGTCCGTTCTTCCCCATAAGAATCTACCTTTCCGAATGGACAGTAGGTACCTACTTAGAATCACTATTAATGACGTTCAAAAGTGTCGTTTAATGGCCTAATTGAAATAAACGTTTTGACTTTGACTACAGCGAGCAAAGCTAGCTCGAAAATGTATGCACTTCGTCTCGAATGAATGAATGTTCTGTCTATTCATACGATACAATAGGTAGGTCCTACTTAGTCAACTCATGTAGAAAAGCATCAGAACTAAATAAGTTGGATTTTAAGAGTGAACGAAGGGAGCTCGAATATTTCATCACCCTGAATGGACGAGAAAGACTTTCTTTGTTGCTTCTTTTCTATAAGTATTTAATTTCAAGCCAGGGCCAGCCCTTTTTCCCGCTTCCGGGCACCCATATGACTGAACATATCAAATGTAGTTTGTCTCCTTTTGGAGAAACTGTGACTTGCAAGTGCCTCCTAGGCCTGGGTTTTATGCATCCAATACAATCCAATCTGCCTGTAGCCCTATGGATGTTAAACCTTGTTAACATTTTCATTTCATTAACACATTCATTCATCGAACTGTTTAGGCTCTAATAGAGCTAATAAATAAATACCTACGTAGGTATGCAAAATTTTGTATCTGTAGGTACCTTCTGTTGATGGTTTAGGAGTTGCTTCGTCCTGTAGCCAACCCGATACCTAAGAAGAAGAATCATGTCATCATTATCATGAAAATAATAATTAGTGTGTGTTAGTACCAACATGTATTTTTTTTTATTAAAGGCAGGATAATAAAATTATGTGGTTCTAATTCAGCTGGCCAAATTTGACCTAAGCAAACAGTGCAAATAACCTATATATATAAAATATATATAGGGCTCGAGGAGATTCAGAGAGCATATAAAATAGTGCTTGAAAAGTGATATTGTTTGGAACTTTTTCGTTATCTTTGGAGCAGGTTTAATTTCCTCATTCGATTAAAAATGAGAGACTACGAAAATTTAGGTGGAAATTAGTCAAAAAGACAATATTCCAAAGAAAAAATACTACTGTCTGTGTACAGACGCCAGCACATAAAGCTACAAGAAGCTGTCAAATTTCTTTAATAGATTTTCAACTTAACTTCCAAGAAGTTAGGGTTCAAAGTTGATTGGGAAAATTTGACAGTTTCGGGTAGCATAATGTGCTGGCTGGCGTCTGTACTGAGAGTTGACATGAAAAGTTTATGGCGGGATTTTGTCGAGTGAAGTTTAGCGGCTGTTTTAATTATTCGTAAAATGATTCCTAGTGGATATTGTGATATAAATTGGAGTAGTTTTGTGTCTCAAGTGTCCACGCACCTGGAAAATATGTGGAATAATTGAAGCAGTGAAGGTGATAATTTTATTGTAGTATTGACTGCCTCACTTGAAACTTGCCGAGAAGGCGGAATCGATATATTTGTTACCAGATACTCCAAAAACCACTAGGATGTGTTACATCCGCATTCTAATACAAAACACAAGAAATACGTAATATGGTCAAAAGCCTTCCCTTCAGGGCAAATAAAAATCTTGTTTTGACACTGACGTCTGACGGACGATTGATCATTGACAGTTGACAGAAAATCAATCAATTCGGATTTTTGTTCGGAATACAAAACGTGTATATATTAGTAGTTTTTTCATATTTTAAAACCATGAGAAACTTAAATCTTTGGGAAGTCTCCGTAGGAGATCTCAAACTGGCGTCAGAAGACAAACTAATAGTTTGTAATGGCCATGATGAAATTAGTTCTTCCAATGAGTTATATGTTTGTACACATAACCTTAGTGTGATCAATTTTGATGCAAATAATGAAACAAAGTGGACTAAGGATCTCTCGAAAATTGCCTCCCCTGACAATAAACCTATAAACATTACATTTCTTACACTTACTAACACTCTGTGTGTGGGACTTGCCAATGGAGAACTCATAACCATCAGCAATGGCAATACTTTAGACATAGCTGGAGTTTGTGACAATGGATTACTGGTAAGTTCAGTTTTTACTTACAGTATAATAAAATAAATGTAATCATTGAAAGTCAGTGGCTACCTTGATACAGGCACAGCTATTGCGTTAGCCATATGGAATCAAATGGTAAAAAAAATGATTGGAATAATTTATACTGACTATATTACAAAGATATAACTTGAGAGATTGTAACCTCTTGTTAATTGTCAACTGAACATTTGAAATACTTTTTTACGCATCAAAATTTGATAGTCTATCTATAATATCTCAAAGTCAAAAAAAATAAAAAAATAAAATAAATAAATAATAAATAAATAAAATAAATCTCAAAGTCATTCTGAGGAATTGTGAATTGACATAAAATGGTGACCAATCAGAGCACAAGTCTACAATTTATCCGTTTTCATATGATAGTAAACCTGGAAACAAGGCTCTCATTGGTCTGTTCAGATATGAGTTCACACCAACAAAGACCAATGAGGGTTCAAGTTTCTGATTTAACTATCACACCAAGACAGATTAATTAAATTAACGAAGATATTATAGACTATCTGATTTTCGATGCATAAAAGTGTTTCAAATGTTCAGTTGACAATTTATCGACAGTTTACAACATCTCAAGTTATTTTATAATCTTACGGAGTTTGCCATTTTCCGGTGCCATATGCACACTAAGTGATAACTTTCCAGGCAATGGAATGGAGTCCAGATCAAGAGCTATTGGTAATAGTTAACCGAGACATGAATATGATTCTGATGAACATGTTTGATCCTGTCCATGAGATTAACTTGTTCAATGAAGAATTTGGAGAAAAACAGTTCATCACTGTAGGTTGGGGGAAAAAAGAAACTCAGTTCCACGGGTCTGCAGGNCCCTTATCAAATCATAAACTGCGAGGTGTTTCGATTTTTTTGATGAGAAGTGTATATAGGGCTCGAGGAGATTCGGAGAGCATATAAAATAGTGCTTGAAAAGTGATATTGTTTGGAACTTTTTCGTTATCTTTAGAGCAGGTTTAATTTCCTCATTCGATTAAAAATGAGAGACTACGAAAATTTAGGTGGAAATTAGTCAAAAAGACAATATTCCAAAGAAAAAATACTACTGTCTGTGTACAGACGCCAGCACATAAAGCTACAAGAAGCTGTCAAATTTCTTTAATAGATTTTCAACTTAACTTCCAAGACGTTAGGGTTCAAAGTTGATTGGGAAAATTTGACAGTTTCGGGTAGCATAATGTGCTGGCTGGCGTCTGTACTGACTGTTGACATGAAAACTTTTTGGCGGGATTTTGTCGAGTGAAGTTTAGCGGCTGTTTTAATTATTCGTAAAATGATTCCTAGTGGATATTGTGATGTAAATTGGAGTAGTTTTGTGTCTCAAGTGTCCACGCACCTGGAAAATATGTGGAATAATTGAAACAGTGAAGGTGATAATTTTATTGTAGTATTGACTGCCTCACTTGAAACTTGCCGAGAAGGCGGAATCGATATATTTGTTACCAGATACTCCAAAAACCACTAGAATGTGTTACATCCGCATTCTAATACAAAACACAAGAAATACGTAATATGGTCAAAAGCCTTCCCTTCAGGGTAAATAAAAATCTTGTTTTGACACTGACGTCTGACGGACGATTGATCATTGACAGTTGACAGAAAATCAATCAATTCGGATTTTTGTTCGGAATACAAAACGTGTATATATTAGTAGTTTTTTCATATTTTAAAACCATGAGAAACTTAAATCTTTGGGAAGTCTCCGTAGGAGATCTCAAACTGGCGTCAGAAGACAAACTAATAGTTTGTAATGGCCATGATGAAATTAGTTCTTCCAATGAGTTATATGTTTGTACACATAACCTTAGTGTGATCAATTTTGATGCAAATAATGAAACAAAGTGGACTAAGGATCTCTCGAAAATTGCCTCCCCTGACAATAAACCTATAAACATTACATTTCTTACACTTACTAACACTCTGTGTGTGGGACTTGCCAATGGAGAACTCATAACCATCAGCAATGGCAATACTTTAGACATAGCTGGAGTTTGTGACAATGGATTACTGGTAAGTTCAGTTTTTACTTACAGTATAATAAAATAAATGTAATCATTGAAAGTCAGTGGCTACCTTGATACAGGCACAGCTATTGCGTTAGCCATATGGAATCAAATGGTAAAAAAAATGATTGGAATAATTTATACTGACTATATTACAAAGATATAACTTGAGAGATTGTAACCTCTTGTTAATTGTCAACTGAACATTTGAAATACTTTTTTACGCATCAAAATTTGATAGTCTATCTATAATATCTCAAAGTCAAAAAAAATAAAAAAATAAAATAAATAAATAATAAATAAATAAAATAAATCTCAAAGTCATTCTGAGGAATTGTGAATTGACATAAAATGGTGACCAATCAGAGCACAAGTCTACAATTTATCCGTTTTCATATGATAGTAAACCTGGAAACAAGGCTCTCATTGGTCTGTTCAGATATGAGTTCACACCAACAAAGACCAATGAGGGTTCAAGTTTCTGATTTAACTATCACACCAAGACAGATTAATTAAATTAACGAAGATATTATAGACTATCTGATTTTCGATGCATAAAAGTGTTTCAAATGTTCAGTTGACAATTTATCGACAGTTTACAACATCTCAAGTTATTTTATAATCTTACGGAGTTTGCCATTTTCCGGTGCCATATGCACACTAAGTGATAACTTTCCAGGCAATGGAATGGAGTCCAGATCAAGAGCTATTGGTAATAGTTAACCGAGACATGAATATGATACTGATGAACATGTTTGATCCTGTCCATGAGATTAACTTGTTCAATGAAGAATTTGGAGAAAAACAGTTCATCACTGTAGGTTGGGGGAAAAAAGAAACTCAGTTCCACGGGTCTGCAGGCAAACAAGCTGCAAAAGTGAAAAATGAAGTCACTGCTGGTAATTCACTGATTTATTAGTATTTAATTAATTGTTACCTAACTACAGGGTTGCCTACTCAACAGTTTGAATGAACTCGAGATTTTTGGAAAATCTACGGTTTCTTTGTTTGTTTAAGATTGTGTTAAGCACATTATATTATATTATATTATTATTAAACACATTATGTTTTTGGTAATTATGTTTCCCATGTAGTACAACAACTACCATATTATTCACTACTAGTTTATTTTCTTGCTGATTATTGGTTTCATATCATATTTTTTTTGCTCATTATTCCTTGTGTTTTTCTTAACATTACAAGCATAAACTGTAAATTTAACATTTTTTTTAAGTGAATAGTTCCATTGTATGTATACATACAATGGAACTATNCTTTTTTGTGCTTTTATGCAGTTTTGTTTCAGGCTGGCAAGCCTTTGTACTATGTATCATAATAGCCTATTAAAACTATTGGCAAAAAACATATTTNTTTTTTTCTTTTTTGTGCTTTTATGCAGTTTTTCTCTAGGATGGGGCTGGCAAGCCTTTGTACTATGTATCATAATAGCCTATTAAAACTATTGGCAAAAAACATATTTAATTATTTGAAAAAGAAAAAAAAACATTTATTTTTCAGATCCTGAGATTTGTGATAGTGGAGTAAAAATATCATGGAGGGGAGATGGTAATTTTTATGCTGTTGGATTCATCATGGATGGAATCAGAAGATTTAAAGTTTTTGATAAAGAGGGACTCTTGCAATACACAAGTGAGAAACAGCAAGGCTTAGAATCCAACTTATCTTGGAGACCCAGCGGAAACATTATTGCTACCACACAAAAACTAAATGACAAATATCTTGTGTCTTTCTTTGAAAAGAATGGCTTAAAACATGGAGAATTTGACATCCCTGTTAATGGTAATACAGTAGTAGAGGATATTACTTGGAGTTCTGACTCAGAAATATTGACATTACAATGCAGAGACACAGAAAAGAATATACAAACTCTACTACTTTATACAACTGGCAACTACCACTGGTATCTGAAACAAACTATAACATTCAATAGTGATCAGGACATAAGCAAGATAATGTGGGATAATGACTTTGATATTGCCAACAACAAAAAGCTGCATGTATTTTTGCACAATGGGCAACATTTTTCTTACACTTGGATTTGGAATGTTGATCACAGTAGAGGTTATGGGCCGGAAGATGATGCAGTGGTGGCTGTGATTGATGGCAGTAAACTTCTCTTGACTGGCTTTAGGCAAACTGTTATGCCACCACCATTGTCTGCTTTTGAGATCCAACATGATACCAATATTAACTCAGTTCATTTTGCGCCACAAAAACTGAAAGAAGAAGACTGCAATCCTAATTGTCTTTTTGTCTGTACTGCAGACAATAAATTAGTATTCTATAAACAAACTGTAAAGGTTCCTCTACAGTATGAAGTTTTTAAAACTGTTCAAGCTGATAAATATGACTTTCCATTTCAATGTTTCAATTGGTTCTGGGTTAGTGCTGATACAGTGCTATGTAATGTTGTTCATGATAATGACACTAGCAATCTAGTTGAGTACTCAATTGTGTCAGACAACCTTGAAAACAAAAGTGAAACTACTTTACCCGCACCTATAAGAAGAATTCAATCCCATCCAATTGAGCCTGCTATTCTATTTTTGCAACTCCAGGATGGCGATATTGTACAGGGCAAACTTGGAGAAGATCTAGAAATTCCAGATGAGTCATTTGGTGTATCATGTCCAAAATTCGATGTGTTCAATATTGAAAATGAGATATATTTTATTGGACTCTCACATAAAGGCCAACTCTACATCAACCAGAAAATGATAATGAACAATGTGAGTTCATTCTTTGTACACACTCATTTTCTTCTGTTGACAACATTGCAACATGTGCTTTTGTGCACAGAATTAACCAAACCAGGCCTTGATGCCATTATTGACTATCAGAAAAAGGAATCGAATCATGTATACACAAGGAAAATCGAAAGGGGAGCTAAATTAGTTATTGCAGTGCCAAACGAAACAAGAACTGTGTTTCAAATGCCAAGAGGAAATCTTGAAACCATTCAGCCAAGGCCTTTATCCTTGAAGATTATTGGCGAATATCTTGATAACCTTCAGTACCATGAGGCGTTTGACCTTATGAGGAAACAGAGAATCAATTTGAATCTAATTTACGATCATGATCCAGAAAAATTTAAAAGGAATATTGGAATATTTTTGGAATCTGTTCAAAACATTTCGTGGTTGAATCTCTTTCTATCCGACTTAGAAAATTCAGATGTAACAAAAACTATGTACTCTAGCAGTTATGCGGGAAAACCAGATAAGCCTAAAAGCGAAATAGATTCCAAGGTGCAGAAAATATGTGATATTGTTAGGGAAAATTTGAAAAAGAGATCAGACAGTGACACTAAAGTACTACCTTTACTTACAACTTTTGTAAAGAAGAATACAATAAAAGACTTGGAAAGTGCTTTATTGATCATTAAAGAACTGAAAGTTCAAGAATCGGCTGGATCGAAGTTGCCAGTTGGATCAGATGAAGCATTGAAGTACTTGCTATACATGGTTGATGTAAATCAACTGTTCGATGTTGCTCTTGGCATGTATGACTTTGAGTTAGTTTTGTTAGTAGCTTATAAGTCACAGAAGGATCCAAAAGAGTATGTACCAATGCTTGACGAACTGAATGAATTGGAAGAAAATTACAAGAGATTTACAATCAACAAATACCTGAAAAGGTTTGAGAGGGCAGTAGAAAGTCTTGTGATGTGTGGAACAAGCAGACATAATGAATTAAAAATGTTTGTAAAATATCACAGCCTGTATCGCGAAGCTTTGTCTCTGTTTCCACCAAACAATGCTATATTTAATGAGATATCAGATGATTATGGTTTGTACTTAAAATTAAAGAAGCAGTACACTGAAGCTGGAATAGTATTTGAAAGAGCAAATAGCATAGATAAAGCTATTGATTGCTATAAAGAAGCTCTGGAATGGGAACTAGCAATAAGTTTGGCAAATTCATGGCCTGAAGAACAATTTAAGAATTTGTGTTGGTATGTTTATGTTTGATTCACAATAATGAAGCTTGCGTTCCTTTTTCATGGTTTCTAATGTCTTTTTTATTTGTTCAGGGACCTAGTGCAAGGTCTAAAACAAGAGAAGCGCCACAAGGAAGCATTAACAATTTTAGAACAGTTTCATGGAAATTGTGAACTATCAATTTTGTATGCCATTGAATGTGGTGAATATAAAACCGCATTAAGACTTTGTTCACAACACAAAAAAACCAAATTGAAAGGTTTGTAGTTATCATCTTCCGGCCGTTATATTTTTCGATACTTAAATAATAAATAATGTCAAGCTTGGCTTTATTCATCTTTTTTT
>NDFZ01004089.1:1561-28814 GCA_002192655.3 Mamestra configurata
TATTTGGTAGTGGTACATGTGACTTATTGCTTGCAATTGCACAAAAGTACAGTCAGGGGTCAAAAGTGCAGTCGTTGTCTGCAAGCTCGTGTCTAAAACTTTGTAGAAGAGATAATCATTGAACTTAAATTATAGACGAAGCGTCTAATTCTTATTTTTTTTTTAAATGTCACCTTGGCTTTGATGGTGTTAGCTACCATTCAGAATACCATTATACGTTGTTGTGGCACAAGGTCCTTTATATTTAGGTCTTAGTTTCTTATTGAGTTTCAACAAAAGCCGAAGTTGTTTACTTACTTTTGGACATACTGAGGGGTAATTGCATCGTAACATATAATCGATGGTAACGTTATTCATCTTATTTATTTATTTATATAATGGGTGTTCCAGAAGTGTGTAGTTATATTTAAGGGTGGTCAATTAGGAAAAAATATCAAAACAAAAAATATTGTCATTTTTCAAAAACCCCGACCGCAAAAAAAAAACAATAGGTATAGAAATATAAAAATATTCTCTTTTTAAAAAATCCGACCTCAAAAAAAATCTAAAAAGTTTAAAAAAAAAAAATTCAAGCTGTCTGATGCAGGTGGTGGTGTTTATTTTAGTTCTCAATCACAGTTTCGATGCCTCCGCTTGCATTAGACAGCTTGAAAAGTGTTTTTTTCTTAACTTTTTAGTACTTTTTCGAGGACGTGTTTTTGGAAAAAAAACTATTTTTTTTTCGATATTGTTCTTTACTCTGTAGCAGCTACAGAAAACCACCACTTTATTGAACACCAAATTAAAAATACATAAAGGAAACCTTAAACCTTTCTTGACGGCTTAACAACATTGATTGCGTTGTTATCTAATTTTATCAACAGGACATATTTTTCAAACATTAGGACTTATCCTAATGTTTGAAAAATATGTCCTGTTGATAAGACCTACTTACACCAAACTTACTACACCAAACTTACTAACCAAACTTACACGTAAGTAGGTCTGCCTTTCAATTCACCGTCTTCGTCACGCAATGAGTGAATTATGTATGCTTTCCTAGTTTAAGAATATTATTACACATACATTTTCCTGTGAGGCCTATGTGAACCAATTTGGGCAATACAAATATTCGATTACAATTTGTAAGTAGGTATACCTTCATGAATTCCTAAGGGACTAGTGATGTGACATGAAGGGCAATAAAGTGGGTCATTGTTTTCATGGGGCTCCAGACTTGCCCTGGACGGATCGAATATTACCTTGCCAACCAAAAGACAACATCGCTAAATGTTGTCTTTTGTCTATGACAGATATTTTAAGCATAAGTAGGTTTCAACTTTCAAAAACCGTTTTATCTAGTCAAATTAGATACTTTTATTTTTTTAATAATTCATCCAAATCCAACCATTTAAAAAACCTTGATCCAAATCCCAGATTTATAAACCGTTCACACAACTCGCTTACAAGGGGGTAAATGTTCAGCCGTTTTCATAAAGCAAAAAAAACAAATTAGCAAAAATTTATATTTTCCTCATACAGGGTGTGTAAACGTAACAGGTGGTGGGCCGTCTCGTTTATGTACCTACCACACATCTGTAGACTGTATTGATTTATTATAGCTACCTACGTCTGGGCTTCACGATGTTTTCTTACGGAGGAAAACGGTAGATTGATACGGCCGGATCGGATTAGGGGCCTTTGTTTGTACCGAGAATTTATGACAAAGAAAACAAGAACCTTCTGGGGTTGCTAACACAAAGGAAAGTGTATGAAAATAGCGTCAAAAGGGCCTGGTAACTCGCCGGGATTGCCGCAAAAAAAAAATTTTAGATGTTTCATAATTGTGATTGATGGTCTTCAATGTTTTCTTCAGACGTCCTTGTAATCACTTTTAAAATTCCTGTCTAGGTTCGCGCTTATATTTTGTAATTTTAATGGAGTTGTAGGCAGATGCCTTACCTAGAGAGTTTTCAATAAAATGGTTCAAGTGACAGCTTTACATTATTGTAATTATTCTGGTTTCTAAACGACCATTAGGAAATTCAGCGTTGGTAATTATAGTTCGTGATTTTTAAGTCCCACATTCCAACTAAGACCAGTTGGAACTGAAAATTGAACCACACTGAAATGCTTGGAAGTCAGAACGAGGACAAAGTAGAAAATTGTTATGTACCTATATATTGAAAACCTGCGCTCCATTTATGTGGAAATTATACAATACTTACCGACTGAAAAGCTTTCAACGAAGTTCTTACAAACTAATTTCATCAAAATACCTTTAATTTTATTATTCTCTCACAGATTTGCCTCAGAAATATCCTAATCAGCCCTTAGTCCCGGGCATTACAAAAACCTCGACTATTAAAGTAACAATACGAGCAAATTGGACCAATTTCCGATTCTCAAAACATGCTCAAAATAACCTTTCTGAAATTAGAACTGTGACATGCGTAAGCCGAATCAATGACTCTGACTGTAGTTACTGTATCGATGTATGTACGTGATATTATTATTGATAATACGACCTCATTACACAAAAGTCCGAAGTTATGAATACATGTAAAACGAAAAATTAATAATGTTAAAGGAATTATTATTGAGTTCGATTTCTCGGTTACGAGATGTAGGTATCACGTAGGGCATGCTTTGAGACGTTTCGAGTTCATCGTGTTTGCAAAATACGTATTGGCGGCAATATGATTTTATTGAACAGTAAGTGGACTCATCCACTTTGTTTTCAATAGAATTAAGTAAGTACCGAAGGAGGAATTGAAAACAAAAGGAGATCATAAAACAACACGTAAGTATATAGCTGCCATTGTTATTCCCGCACCGTAGTAGCGAGCGTAATCTGCGTCTGATATAATCTCTATCGTTGATAGGTCAGCCATATTTTACGACAATGCCTGCTATTAGAAGAGGTAATGATATCGTTAACGGTGTGCGAAAAATGTTGATACTAGAAGTTGGCAGCATAATAACAAAAACCTGACGTAGTGAGCCTACGTAGTAGCATGCAGCCGTCAACTAAAACGTGCTTCTTAGTTCTTAACGGCTCTTACACCCACCTTCAGGAGCGAAAATTGACTCACCTGTTTTTGCGTGTTTTCTATGATTCGTATCTAAAAGTAATTTTTCAACAGCCAAACACGCCGCTCGACTTTCGTTTAATTTGCGACTCATTTCCTAAAAAATAAGGTTATAAGCATAGTCATAGAGTTAAACATATACGACTTTTTTGTCTGTCCAACTCCTGGGCAAAGGCCTTCTCCCATTCTTTCCATTTCTCTTCTAGGTCTTCACGCATATTCTTTTCTTTTTTTATTACTGTTGATAGGCACTCGTATGACCATTATCTCACCTGTTGGTAAGCGATGATGCAGTGGTCGAAGATGGAGCACGCTTGCCTAGAAATTCACTCAGAAGCCATCCAATTTAAGGCGTCACGTCATCATCTCCTGGATCTGCAACGACCTCGTCTAACTGTGTCAGGGCTCCAGTCTTGCGATGTGCGGGCTCACAGCTTTGACGACATCCGCAGACGTTGGTACCCAGTCCCACTTCAGTCTTCATGCAGCTTTCCGAGCCACGTCGGCAATTTGCGTTCTGGAGCGCAGCGTGGTGTTTTCTGTCGACTGTACGTTCTTAATAAAGTCGTGTTTAGTTTTAGTTCAAAAAGCAGTTAAACGATGACGTAACTCGGCTGTTAGCATGATAACGATTCATAGGTTACGCGGGGTTACCGGGTTTTTGGTTTTCGAAAAACTTATCTGAGCTGTCACGGGTTTATTTTTTTAATTTAGTAGGCCATGATAGATACAAATGCCTTTCATGAGCTATTTTATCTATGTATTGTGTTATAGACATAAGTAAATCGCTTCAGCCATAGGGAATAATCTGCAGACTATGTCTAAGATTTATGGCTACACAAATGAAAAACTGTACTTTTTGTAGGTACTTTTCAGGAATAAAATAGTTTAAACCAAAAAGCACAATGTATTTTTTACTAAAATTCAGTTCTTATGAACAAATCTTGCTCCAGAAGTCGGGCTGCAAAGTGAGGTCACACCCAGGCACATTTTATTTCAATAGTTAATTGCGTTTTTCACATTTTCGCAGACGATTTTTAAACATGAAAAATTGCATTTAGGATTTCATTCGATTGTGATGGAAACTGCGATTTAGTATGCAATTACGGAGCTGGATTCTCTTTTTTGAGACAAATAACGGGGGTGGCAGTTGGCACCGAGTCAAGTGACTTCCGAGTAATCAGATTAATGTCCACTGCACTGCGGTCAACATAATGCATGAGGTAGGTGTCTCTGAGCCGAGGAAAAGACAAGCTACCATCCTTGGAGGATTTCTATGAAATTAACTTCAAGTTTGCTAATCGTCGTGCTGAATATCTTGTTTGGTAAGTTTTTAAGACCAGTGCGGGGACAATAATTACTTATTTTATTAAGTTAGTTTTATAAGTATTTTAGTGAGTTTTTTATTTTCCACTTTTTAGTAGTGATACCCCACAACTAAGTGACATTATTCCCATAATGAGTGGTTGCACTATTTTAAGGAAAACGTTAAGGAATTATTTTGTGTGTCTTCGCAGTCCAAGTCCAGACCAGCTCATACCTACTTAAATATCTACTTTGCTTTGGTACCAGATTTTATTGATTTTAAGTTGAGGAGGTCACTGGTTTATCTTTGAAGTTCACCGTCCAATAACACTAAACCCAACGCAAAAAGAATCATCAATATCGGTTAATAAAAAATAAAGTTATATCTCTACTAGAATAGATAACCTCAAAAACATGTTAATTCATATTGACTTGTTTGCATCTGCGTACCCCTTCACAGCGTATCGGCGTGATGTTATGTTATGAACTGGTGTAAATAATAAACAGATATGCGATTTCAGCAATCCCGGGTGATTTACTATCATTTATTAAAGAGTTCCGTTGCCTACCTCCGAAGTTATTCATCAGATTTTCACCAAATTGAAACGGGACCAGTTTGGAAAAATACTCTTCCAAACAACAAAAGAATCATCCAAATCGGTTGAAAATAGGCGAAAATATCGCCGGTCAAACATTTTTCCTGAGATCTTGACTTATACCTTCCATCATCAGCTCAGCAAGATGAGACGTTGATTACCAAGCACAATCATCTGAATTGCGTTAGAAAGTATATGAAAATCATTGTATGTGCCTTTAAAATTTGCCCTCGATTTCCCTGGGATCCCATCATCAGATTCTGACTTGGTGCCAATGGGACAACCACATGAATTGAGAAAAATCCGTTCATAATTGGCGGAATGATCGCATAACAAACACACAAAAAAAAAACATACAAACTCCTCCTCTTTTGAAGTCGGTTAAAAATGACTTGCATGTTGATAGTTCAACAACATTCATTGCGTTCTTTACACTTCACACCTGTGGATTTGGAATTTCTTTCGAATTGTGATAGACACAGAAACGCACAATTGTATTAGGTACCGACGTAATTAACCCCTCATTGCGTTGAGGTAGCATGATGCGGCAAGTAAGGAAGATTGTGAGGTGCCCCGCAATTTTCAACAAACCGTATCATCAGCCTCACTAAGCTTGAACATCAAGGTAACTATGACGGCGACTGCTACCATAAAATAGGTCAGGTAGTGTTGGGACTGTAAGGTTTTTTTATCGACTATAATCCCGAATACATTACGTACGAGTAGATGCTTTAACAAAAAACAGAAACCTGTACATTGAACTCAAAGCTGTCCAAAGTCTAAGATTTATTTGTTCTTCCGCTAAACTCAGCACGATTTGCTTAACAGATAAAACGATTTAAAAAATTGTTTTCTATGGATGAGTAGTGACTCAGTAAGGTATCTCTAGTAGATACATAGGTATGGATAATCTTAACGTTGTTAATAACAGCGCTCTGTTCATAATTACTTTGCATTGCTGATATAAATTAAATACAAGAATGGTTATCGCAGAACATGTTTGTGGTTTAGCTAGTAACCATTCGCATTCAGGGTACTAAAGTCTGAGTAGGTACCTTAAGAATCACGGTGTTTTGAGAAATATTTTATGAATGCTAACCCACTGAACGTTAACGTTATTTAGTAGTTTACCAATGCTTCGCCGTAGATCAAGGTCACCATCAAATGATGTTTATAAGCACAAATTCATATTCGTATTTATAATATTCATAAGAAAAAGGGACATCTAGAAGCCATACATCTGAAGCCGCATAAAATATATGTTTGTTATGTCGTTTATTGCGAATTGAACCAGCGACTGTTTGTTCAGAAACCGCGCTTGTCTATCATGGCGCTCCATAATGTTATAATTTACATGACACACAATACAGGCTTGTTTGTGATACTATCAAACATTAAACTCGAATCCCGTTTCATTAACGTAAGAATTATATTAAATAATAAAGGATCTTTCAATTCATACAATAGGTAGGTATGGTACATAACTCCGCCATACCGTCGTTTATACAAATAGAGGATTCATACCTTTGTGTTTTCAAAACGATTCATAAATATTTTGATTTATAAACTCTAAGGAAAACGTGTTGAACGTCACTAGTTGCAAAACCTATATTTATCGTAGTTAATATTAGTAGAGTACGTCATATTAGAAGTGAGAATTTATCGGTACGTTTTTACGATACCTAATGTGCGTAGGTAGCGTGGCCATATGATAAAGTTTGGGAGGCGTCAAAGATTACAGCCATTAGGTAAATGGGTATAGCGTGAGTTCGTTGACCCGAGGCAGTGTGACGATGAGCCGTCTGCCTCTGTGAGGCAGGTCGCGGTCGGGGAGCACTCGACATAGTGCCACGTAACACCCCAAGGTCTCCGAGCTTGACACACAATAGGACCTACCTAGCACCGTCAGCACTCACTACACGAAATATATAGATACTCACAGATCGTGTCTACCTGATTACAAGCCTACGAATAATCGTCCTATTTCTTGACCGAGTTTCTAAGCTCTAATAATAAAATGCCAAGTCACGTAAAATTGACATTCGTTGCAAATATAACACATTTTGCAACGAACATGAATATGAATGAGATGAGGTAATATTATGCTAAAGTAAATAATGTAATTGCATTCAGTTCATTTAAACAAGATGGTCTCGTTACACTCCCTACCTATTTATCATGTAGGTATAGGTCACCAAAAGATACTTATTCTATTTTCCAGACTATTCTTAGCGTGCTCTAAAAACAGTTAAGATTATGAAACACGCGTTCAACAGTAGGATATCAATTATGTCATCATTGGCTAGATATTTTTTTTTATTTTAGGTACCTACGTAAAAAACGGTAGGTACTTACTTATCTTCTTAATTTGAAGAAAAAATACAGAACCTAATGTTTTCTTAAATCATTCAAGCTTATGATGATCACCTGATCAGGAATTCACGATAACACTTAGATAAGTAGGTACTAAGTTGACCTGAAAAATGGATACGTAAATTAAAAAGCTTATAATTATCGCAAAAATAAAANATACGTAAAAAACGGTAGGTACTTACTTATCTTCTTAATTTGAAGAAAAAATACAGAACCTAATGTTTTCTTAAATCATTCAAGTTTATGATGATCACCTGATCAGGAATTCACGATAACACTTAGATAAGTACTAAGTTGACCTGAAAAATGGATACGTAAATTAAAAAGCTTATAATTATCGCAAAAATAAAACAATTTGTTCTATGAGGCCAGTAGGCAATAAAACTAAGCCGAAATTAAATTAAATGCCCGGAGTTCTATACTCCGTTCTTGAATTTATAAGTAGGTATTTGATCAAAGGTTAAATTGTCATCACGGTCGTCTTGCCACCGACAGCCAGATGGGACGTTAATCAAACAGGTTGCAAAAAGACAAAGCTTCCAACAAAATATAGCGTATAAATTTAAATTAATTAAAAATTCATTTAATCCAAGACCTTAGGATAAGTAGTGTTTACTCAATGTAGCATTTACGATTTCGTAGGTTATAAAATTAATTAAAGATCATTTTATACTTAGAGATAACAAAAATGCCAAAAAGACTTCCTAATAGGTTGGAAAGACAGTATCAACACAGAAACATCGTAATTATGATAATTTATGTTTGGCTCCCTTCACACGCTGTAACCGAAGATTATTGTAAAATAATCTTAAAATAAGTGCTTGTATAAGAAACTCACTATTACTGTTATCCTTCAAGTTAATGGCGACAGATCGGCGTTCATTTTTGATTATTATTCGTAAAACATTTGTTATCTACACGTATAACGTTGAAAACGGTTGAAAGTGACTAATAGCGCCATCTTCAGGTAATGGTGTAGTATCAAGTAACCAATGACATTATACTCGGAGATAACGCAGAACTTTGAATAACCAATGGTACGTCCCGTCATCGTTACCATTGTAGTTTATATTATTCGTCACAGATGGCGTTAATAGTCATACAAGTAATAATGTTTGAGTGCATGAGTCTCGAACTCTCGAGTCGAACCAGAGGACAGTTTTATTATGATGAAATATTATTCTAAATGGACGCATGCTTTTTCATCAAGGTAACTTATTAATCTAACAATCATAAACAAAATGATTGCATTTGAATGAAAGTGTACGAAGTAAACTGCAAAAGTAATAAGCCTGGTTGGTCTTAAAGCGAGCAATATTTGTTATTTAGTTTGATTCCTTTGTGAAAGACTTCTATATTGTTGATGTCAATAAAAGCGATTATTGCGTGACACGCTGTACTCGGGCAGCGCCTGCGCTTGTCGCCCGCAGCGCGTCGCCAGCCCGTCAGACACTCGTCATTTGGATGTAATAACGAGCAGTCGTGTCGCTACAGGGCTCATTGTAGTTCACACGAAAGCCCTTAATAGTGCCTTTTCAAATGTAGTCCTTTGGTGTTTTTCAGCGCAAAGGCTTAGTTTCTGAATTTCGAGAGGAAAATCGATGAAATCGTGAGTACATTATTATTATTTTTTCATTATTTCTCAGTAGGTACCTAAGTCATTGAAAGCATATTGCACAATTTATCGTAGTTTTCCGGAAATCATGGTTTTTCCGAGAAAATGCTGATACTATTCATGTTACGTGTAGAGCTAAGTTTTCATCTAGAATTCATTCTCAGTAACTTTCTCCTCATCAAGATGAAACTACGCCTGCGACCTTTAACTTATGAGAGCAACTAAAACGAACACCATTTTAATAATACTCAAGTTATAACTTGTTACTCAAAAAGAACCTTCAATATCACCATGTTTAAAGTCATTCATTACTAACAAATTTGTAAAAAAGCATGATGCCGAATACTATGAACGGCGAGATATTTGTGTCACACACAATGGAGTCTAGACGCGCGGCATCTGACCCCAAATCATTTATGAACCGAATAGCTCCGAACATTGTCCCTTAAACGTGCACGTGGTTGTTATATATAGACCACGCCGTGAAGCTGACAGCCAACGTGCAAACTTCTTGCTGCTAAAACGAAACACGCTACTTGCAAACTTGTAATGCTTCAGCATTTTGAGGTCAAATGCTCGAAAACTCCTCGAATACGCGTTCAGGAAACTGTTTATCTGCTACTGCCTTGAATTAAATAAAATGCCATTTATGTATGTTTGGTAACGGCGCTTCGTTAATTAGCTGCCTGCGTTACGGCTCGGTACCTCGTTTGAAGTGAACATTATTGGTTCTGTTGCTAGGTGATAAGATTGCTCGGTCTGATACGTAAACGGCAATGATTCATAGTTCTGAGCTATTCAGGTAAATTTCCGGAATTTAATGTTCACGGAATAAATAGCTCTATCTAATCTTTGGAAGCGACATAATTAGATACCTACTGTAGAGGATAACACTGATGAAGTGTATCTTTTTATATTGGGATTTACTCTGTTTGCATATCGCAGAGTAGCTAAAGGGAAATATTGTTCCAATAAACACGTATTGCTCGCATGATAGATACTTACACGAGACATGGTAATTATACATAGATATTCATATTATTCATGTTATTAAACGTTCAAAACCATCTTATATTTGAATTATTTTGAGATACATTGATGCTCTTAATCCCTAATCCATGCTTGCGGAATTGTTTGAAAGAGTTACCGCGGCCCTAGAACTCAAAGTGGTGGGTTTTAGTCAGTAAGAGTCTGACACTTCCGCCCAATCTGCCCAGGGTGCGAGAAGTCATTTGATGATTTCCCATGCTAAAAAAAAGATCCAGAACAGGCAACGTTGGCTATTAACATCAACATATTATGCATTAAACTATCTGCTCGTACTAGTGTTTCTACATACGTTGTATAAACTGCACAAACTGTGAGTGTCACGCAAGAAGCAAAATGTTTCGGACCGTACAATTGATTTCCGTTGTGTATGTTATCGATAAGAATCGACTACCACGGAAATCAATTTAGTTTGTTATTGCAAATCAATTCGATGATGAATTGATGTTGAGACCCGTGTGACATGCTTTCGTTGTTCTGCTTGTTAGACGCGTATTAATATATGTTAGCAGTAAACCAGCTCTACCTTCTTTTATTATTTGTCCAAACTAACCCCAAACTGCCCTTTTTAATGCATCATCATCATTCTCATGTCCGGGCAATCCCAATTTATTTGAGGTCGGCGCATTCTGTCTTCTGCTTTCATACTTCTGTATTAGCATTCATATTAGAAGTAACTCCCTTTCTTAAGTTATCATCTTCCACACGGTCCGTCCATAATTTCTTTGGTCTTCTCCTACTCTCTAAACTCATCAGAATCATCAATTTTTTTCTTCTTCACCGCTACGACAAAAATAGTGACCATCTTCATTTATATTTTCAGCTCATAAACAACTATTATATTCAATGTTTTGTCCTTTTATCCTGAACATTGGAATGTTATTGTTAACCAGCTGATATTGTTTTCAATTATCTTTCATCATTCATTGTTATTCCCGTCGTGAGAAATAATAAAGGTTTTTACCTGTCTCTTTCTTAGCTTGTGTTCAATACACAGCGGTTTTAACACCTACCGAGACAGGTGCAAAACCTTAACCGCTTTATTCCTATGAGACTTCATTTTTTACTTCGTCTTAAGTGTTATTAATGGAAGACAACCCTCTGGGACCTTGAATTGGGGATTAGGCGTTGGAGCTCAAAGATAAGGACCGTCAATGATTAAAGTCTGCAGCCCAGGGCTAGCTCGCTTGCCAACGTTGGTATCGTTCCTTATTGCAATCTCGCGCTGTGACTCGGAGTTCGAACTCTCATATCCAGACTATATTAGTTCTTTGATTTAGTGAAATCCGACAGTCTTGATTGAATGAATACATTTTAGGATGTTTTCTTTGTGCTCACCGGCTGCACCTATATCCATAGGATATAGGCGCCCAATATAGATTGGGCGTCGTATTTTAGAATAGTCCTCCTCCCCTCGGGAAAAAATCCCTGGATAGTTTCACCAATGTCTTCAATTGAAGCTCTATTGTGTGGCTCTATTAAATTAAATTTCAAAAATCTATACAGAATTTCAGGGGCTTAATAAAACATTGCATCATAGTTTGCCACCCTGATTCAAACCTAGATGTAGTGTTACTGAGTCTTGAGCAACTTGTGTGCAACTGACAAGAACAACTAAGCCATGTTTTATTACTGGATTCGCCGTGTAATTTTCTGTCATTATCATGTAGGTACTCTAGTTACTCTCGATCATGTCTTTGTCTTCCCTTATTTGTTGTTAAGTCTGATTAATGGAATATAAATCACTTTATCATACACCACAATATCTCCGATTAGCGTGTCAATCATAGGTGTCAATGTTCTGATTTCAAATCGTCTCTCTCTTCTGCCTTTTGTATATGCTCCATAGACAAATTGGCTTCTGCCAGCGACTAAGCCCGCGTTAAAGTTGAAAATTAGACCAAGGGAGTAAGGACCAAGTATAGATAACGATTAAAAATTATGACCCTTTCATTATTTCGATGTTAGCGTCTAATTAGCTCTGTTTTACCATTAAATTTACAAGCAATTACTTTTCTAATTCTATAATAAATTGAGGATAGTTGTTGTTCAATGGAACAAAATAGATCCGCCTACCTAGACCTTACGTAGGACTTCAGTTTTCATAAAAACAACGCTAAGTAATAAAAATAATTCAGTATCATTTCAAAATTAAATTAGAAATTCCTCCAGTTTTCTCATCCTCTTTGCTGTACTTAACTGTATCGCATCTATGGTTCTGATAAGATACAGCTGCATGTACGCCTAAATGGTGATATTTATCGTTTTCATTTCACAACATTGCGATTACTAGTTCCTTTGTTTCTCTTCGATCATACTTGCAGGTGTTCGAGTTTTGAACAGTAAAATAAAATAGTTTCACGTAAATGACACAAACATGGCCAAACCTATTAGATTTTTTTACATTGCGAAATCGAAACAGTTTATTTCGCGATACTGTATAACTTACGTTTCTATTGTCAAAGAAACGTTAGTAACTGTGCTTTGTTACGTTAATAATCTGCCATAATGTCGTTCGTTATTCGTACTGTTAACTTATGTAGGAATGTAGTTAATTATTCAATGGTTTTTGCCGTATTTTGTCTCTTGAAGCATGATTATTTAATAGTTATAAATGGCACATAGCGTCATATGGAAACATACACCGAATTAATTACGTACTTTATCTGGAAAAATCTTGTCGCTCATGATGAACATATGACGTTGAATGATTATGCTCTACAAAATAGTGCTGGTCACTAAAATCATTTGTGAATTTATCTGATGGTAACTTTGCAAACTTTTTGTAAGAAAACTCTCTTCTGCAACTAGCTTGAAATAGGGACCCGAGAGATACCTACAGATACAATCGCAGACCACTCGAACTGATACCAACTGGCTTCCTCTTCCTCATTTCAAGAGCCAACCTTCGTTACTGCAGGTTTCATTAGAAATGATAAATTATATTTATTTTGTAAGTAGGTTAAACATAACACTCTTACACGTCAATCTTTTTGGGTTATTTTAAATTAGATGAGACCGGTGTTTCCTAGCTGACTACCCTGAGAAGAAACACCGAAACAAACTCAAAGGTCAAAACCTCTTTTAAAGTCCATACAATCGTATTGGTCAAATCATATGAGAGCCATGTAGGTAAATGTCTGAAGTGCTCTTTTGAGGAAAAAGTACCTACCACACAGATTTGAGTGGACCTGTCCAGAAAGTACAAGCATTTGTCAGTTAATCTGTAGCTCAAAATTAAAACTTTGAGGAGCTCAACGATTTGACGAACAATACCAAAGTAAGGACATTTGGGTAGGCCGCATAAAGAACTCAAACTGCCAGACTAACATGAAATGAAGTGAACCCTTAATATTGCGATCTACATGGTCCTCACATTCACAATACGTTATGTAAGGACCATGCAGATCAGTGTCTGAAATGGTCTTTTGAGGAAAGAACCCGCAGGTTTGAGTGAACCTGTCCAGTCAGTTTATTAACGCCTATCATTAACGCCTATCAATATCACTTTTGTCTTAATTCAGAGAGAGCAATAAAACGTGCTTCGCGCGTATGAATATGACGTCAAACCTCGTCTTCTTGACTCTTATCAGCCTCCGCAAAATTATTTGTCTCAGGGTCTTGTGACACCGCACATTATTTACCTAGTCTTGCGTCACAAGCGTTGAATGAAAAAAATATTTTAGCATTCTTAAAACGAATGCCAAGTTTAAAGGGAAACGATGACGTATTAACGATCTATTCTGATAGTTCATTCATATTCCGAGGAGCAGGTCGTTCACTTTGCCAAATATCACTGGATGACTTTGGAAGAATACCAGAGCTGTGTGAATTTACAGAATTATGTAAGGTAATTCCATTTACTCTAATAACAGCAAGGCAATTTGTTAGGTAAAACATTTAATAGCTATACAAAGAACATAAGCTTAATGAAAAAAGTCAGAACTTTTCTTCATCCACACGAGAACACATTTTCCAACAATCGTGCAGAATTACGGCAGTTTTAGTTGAAAAGTTTACACGTTTAGTTGAACTTGCTAAACGCTTAGTTGACACTTTGCGTGCGTGACCCAAGGGCTGGCTTTTACCTCGGACAGAGGATTAAGCATTGCCATACAAGGTGGCAATGCCGCCAGTCTTTTGAGCTCACTTCCAGTTTTGCTTCCAGTCGATAGCCATGCGGACGAATTTATTGACGCCATATTTTAGTTAGGAGTTTTTATTTTTATTTTGAGTGTATAAAGTTAGATTAGTATTTAAATATGAAATGAACTGATACTAAATAGTTTACGTAAATATCCGTAATGGTTCATCGCCGAAGAGAGCACAAAAATAACAAAGCCCTAATTAAAACAATTTTCTAAAATAAGTCAGCACGGTGTCGGTTGCCATGACGACAAACGGAGTATCAGTTGTTNAAGTTTACGTAAATATCCGTAATGGTTCATCGCCGAAGAGAGCACAAAAATAACAAAGCCCTAATTAATACAATTTTCTAAAATAAGTCAGCACGGTGTCGGTTGCCATGACGACAAACGGAGTATCAGTTGTTTATGGTTATTATTATTTCGTCTGATTACGTTGGTACAGCTACTTAGGAGTGGGGCCACCCTCAGAGTAACCCGCCGCCATTAATCGTCCTCTCATCTCGAGTCGCAGACGTTTGTTTACGTCGACAGGTGATCACGGCGGCTAATCGCTACAGTGTCGTGTGACCGTGTCGCCTGCCGCGATACCTACCTACCTAGGTACATATTAATATTATCAGACAACATTAAGTGGCCATCAGGTCGATAAGGTCGAACTCGTTTTTAATGAAACCGAGATATTTAAAACACATTGCCATTGCGAACTTGGAACGTGGAAAATCCTTGGCAAGATTACTTACCTGTAGACATCTATTTTTGTACTTATCTAAGATGTTTGCGAGAACACCTATTTTTAGAGGCCGTATAAAATTATTACAGTCTATTCAGGTATCTGTTTTTCAGTTGTACAAAAGAGGATGTAGAAACATCCAAGTTCCAAGTAGGTACTTATTATATAATGAAAATAACAAACTGGAGATCGAGCAAACATTTTCTGCTTTCTTGGAAAATCTATTTCTGTTTTCTTTCAACTCGGAACTAATACTTAAATAATTAAACACCACATTATATAAATCCTGTTTACCTGTACACCTACCTAAAGTGGAAGTGTGGAACGGAGCATTGTGAAATAAAACAAAGAAACATGGACTTGACTTTATTGCTTAATGTCGACTCTACATGAAATAAAAGCTTGTTCAAGCAAGTTTGCTAAACCAACACAAATCAATTGTAAATAGGTTATCAGTAAAACCCCGTCCGGGTTTTCCCCCGGGAACCTACTTTGTTTTATTAGGTTATTTGACTGTTCAATAGATAACGCATTATTTGTAGGTATTAATATCAATTATTTATAATTTGAAGTTAATATAATACGTATGTTCACGGAAAGGAGGTTAAAATTAATTAATTTACTCATAATAACTCTGTCTGATGAGGAAAGAAACAGTACCCCAATTGCGAACACAATAATCAATAGCCTTTCATTGTAACACTTCGACAACAATTAGAAGTTTTCGGGATTAGGAATTTCTTTAAAATCCTTCGGAATGGGGGAAACGCAATGGGAGAGTTTCCATCTCTCCAACATATAAAGCTACGGTTGCAAAGTTCAACAGCGATTTTATTTTTATAAAATGTTTTTCTATTAATAAGATGTTTTGTTGTTTCAGATCAATTGCGGTCTAGATCAGTGATCGACCGTCTCCCACAGTCCACAGCAGTGTTCTATCCCGATGGGTTGAGTACGCCGACGTTTTGTGATAGTGGTCACACCACTCACGCTGTAAGTACATTCAATAAATTGATTTTAATATTTATTTTTTGAGGTCTTTTTCACCAACTTCAAATATGTGCATCATCACATCACCTTCTTGGCAGATTAATAATAAATTAAATAATAAATTTTAATTATTTAAATAATAAATTTGCTGAATTGTGCCTTTTCAGAGGTGGTGAAACAGGTCCTTAATTTAGAGGAAGGAAGGATTTTCTTTTTGCTTAATTATGATGGCCATTGTATCCGAATATATTTAACACTTTCAGTGCCCAGAACTCGACCCATATGTTGAGTTCTGGGCACTGAAAGAAAGAAAGAAAAATTGTAAAAAAATCCTTCCTTAGCCCCGCCTGGTCTGACTACGAAAGTTGTTTCCACACTAGTGGGAATGTTTCTTCAACCATTTTCACCGACTCACATAACTTTTGAGCACCCACCTTTTTGACAAAAAATTAAGTTGTTTATTTAATTATAATTTCATCGTCGATCTGTCTTACCTCGTGAAACCAAATTATGAATTATTAAACGAACGGATTTACGCATGTGTTCGAAGAGTTTCCGCAAATTTCCTGACCTATTAACCTCGTTATTAAACTAAACGCTCGTTTAACACGGTGAAGCGCCTGTACCTAAGTACCTAGTGCAATGTTTTACTTGCACAGTAGCTATTATATTGACCTACAATACTAAAGTGGCAAGTACGTGTCATTTCGACGCTTACCCACCAAGACCACCACATTTTTAGCCACACTGCTTTTTTACAGATTCTGCGCAAACATTTTCTATTCCACCCTATAAAGATAATATTAGAGGAGCTCGTGGCTAAATAATAACAGCCGCACGGGTCGATCTTAAGGTTAAGCTACGCTTGCCAGGGTTGGTCTGTGGATGGGTGACCAGATGGTCACCCATCATGACACGACACGGAGGAAACTCGGTATGATAAGATTATCATACCGAGTTTCCTCCGTGCCTCGGAAAGCACGTTAAGCCGTTGGTCCCGGCTGTCATTTGTTGATCTTTGGCAGTCGCTACTGATTGTCAGAAGCCATTAAATCTGACTCCAGTCTTGCCAAGATCTACCGTGTTATCCAGTTAATGGGTTGTGGTCGTTGTGGAGGTCTGGTAGGCAGCCGCTCCACGTAAAAAACTGGTATTCAGCTGAATCCGGTTTGACTGGAAGCCGACCCAAATATATTTAGTTGGGAAAAGGCTAGGCAGATGATGATGACTATAAAGATAATCTTGCACTGAAATAAAAAATATAATGTTTTTTGTGTCTTGTAAAACATTTTGAGTAAGGAGGTATTGGTCCATCGATTTGATTTGAGACTTGATACATATTATAGTGGGAATCATTCCATGGAAGTGGGCATGTGATGTGGATGAATAAGGAACATGAGAAAAAAATTAAGTATGTACCTATATGTCACCGGAAAATGAAAAACGCCGTCAGATTTTATATATTAATTTGGGAAAGTATTTAATTTGGGTGGGATTTATTGTATACAAAACGATTTTCTCATAATATATAGAGAAATTGTAATCTAATAAAGATTTAGGACAATCTTACGGAGTCTGCAGTTTTCCGGTGACATAAACAGCCGGTTGTAAACATGTCGAAGTGAAGGCTTAAGTGAAGTGATCATGAGGTGAGCTGTCAATCCATATAATCAAGATGTCACGTGATCATGAAGTGAGCTGTGATCACTTCACCCAAGCCTTCACTTCGACATTTTTACAGAATCGACCGGCTGGTACATATTGATAGACAGAGAGGGAAAGACAAGGGAAACGATGGATGGAATGTGTGTATGGAAGAACTGAAAGATTGTCAAAGTGGTGACTGCTGTGATGAAGAGTAATGGAGAAGTGTGGAAAACAAGATGTAGCGCCGGCTTCAAATAAACTGGGATAGTGCCGACGTATAAGTGAGTTCCAGAATGAATACACGTGATCAACTAGGCTTTACCTATTTATTTAACTCGTCCAAAGGATTTAAAGCTCATCGGTTAACCCACATAAGAACTATAAAACAGTATCTATACAAGGCAATGACTCATATTAATAACTTTAAAACAATAGTTTCTGGAATTGGCTTAGGTATGTACATATTTTATTATTTATGTAGGCACATAATATTCATTTTAAGCGGGATAACTACTCATAACATTTATAACTAGTTAAACACAAAAATACCACATGAAACATTGACTTAAAGGGGGCAAAGAAAATGACACCTACATAATAAATTATATCAGTTTATACCATGTAAATCTTTTCTTATTTATAACATGTTTATCACGATAATTCCAACAGTGGGTCGTGGGATATTTGTTAGCAATTATTAGTACTAGTGGTACATAAATATTACTTTAATTTCACACGGAAACTATATTTATTTATTATTTATTATATACTTTATTGTACACCTCAATACAAACATAGTAAAAACGTTTAAAAAAAACAAGTGTACAATGGGCGGTCTTATCGCACAGGGCAATCTCTTACAGACAACCTTTGGATGGACTGAACGAAAGAAGTTAGATTTAGGGCGGTCAGTGTACAAACATCATAAACAATATAAATTAGACATAATAATATAAAATACACACAATACTAAATAATATACTAATAAATACTACGTTTGCTTCCTGAATACTGTCATTGTTACTGTTTGCGGTGGCAATAATCCGGCTATATCGATGGCGGTTCCATTGAAAATATATTTTTTACCTTTATAACTTATAAACTGCCTAACAGTTTATTAGGGTAAATTGCTACCTAATTAATACCTTTTACACTTTTATAATTTTAGTTTAGTATAACATAATATAGTATCGTTGTTTGGCCTAAGAATTTCTACATTTGACATAATATCTGTCTAGAAACCAGATTCTTGCATAATAATAATTAAAAATTCGACCAGTATTATAAAGTTTGGCGGCCGATTTGAATACTAAAATGTGGTGGCAAATCCACATTCGCTTTGATTCAAAGAAAAATAAATCAATATTGTCTGTTCACGTGAATAACTATCACATATTATTTGTATCAGTATACAATGCGATGACTAGTGTTGCAAATTGATTTATCGATCGAAACTATAGACGTTATAAAAAAACCATGTTGACGTACGATGGGGTCGTTTCCTCGGAGCCGGCGCGCGGCGCGGTGTCATGGTGACCAACCAGGCAGGGTCGTTGCCCTCTATCTGTGATCCATTCACTGTTGCAACTGCACTTATTGAACGACACGCAGTCTTGAGTGCATTCCCCGGACGTAATTAGGTTGCGACTTGCGGTTGTTTTTCTTTTTATAAACGGCAGATCAAATAAAAGCAGAAGTAGGTATGTTGAAAAAGAGCTAGAGAGGTCCTTCTACTACAGTAGATTCTGTGGTTTTTTCTGGCGAATTANGGTAAACGGCAGATCAAATAAAAGCAGAAGTAGGTATGTTATAAAACCTGTTGAAAAAGAGCTAGAGAGGTCCTTCTACTACAGTAGATTCTGTGGTTTTTTCTGGCGAATTAATATATCAGATGACATCTGGCATAAAAGAAAAATAATAGAAATTGTAGTGAATGTTAAATAAAAAAAGTCTGTAAAAGCTTGAAGAATATTCTTGTCATTACTTCTACAACATTGAACATAATCAATTAGACACCCACGAACTTTCATTATTCATTGTTGAAAGTGAAAATATTAGATAGATAGGTAGATTAATTTCTAGAAACATTAGAGGTACCTACATACTTTCTTACAATGTGTATTTGCTCTAGATTGCAACAAAATTATGTATGAGCAATAACGAGCACTATTGAGAGAAAGTGGGGAAACGGACTATAAAATAATACCGCGACTTCGGCAAACCTCGGGTGAACTCGGGTCTTCTCGACAGTTTAAGTAAATAAAAAAATCTCATTGTTCCTCGAGCGTAAGCAAGTATGCGACGCGCTTCGTGCTCCTATATACAGGACTTTTTTATCCAGACAGGAATTTCCGGTTGAGTGCGAAGTCCCTTTGGGTTCGATCGAGGTTAAAGCTTTCTTAGTGATGTGAAACGTAAAAAGATTTTATCGATAGATTAAAGTCGACAGTCTAGTTGTCTAGATCAGTGGATCCCAACTTTTATTTGAGCCGGGACCACTTTGATTTCTTTTTTGCTAGTAGGGACCAGAAATAAAGACAAAAAAAGCATATTAATGTAAGTACATAAAGATATTCAAAACGTTTAGCATAACTATTCTTTGAAAAGAGAGTTATCAAAAGTAAAAAGCATGGTCATAGAAAATAGAACATTTCTGATAGAAATTTAGAATCAGTTTGCATCAATGAGATGAAAATAGTGAAATTTTAAACCACCCGCGGACTATATTTTAGCTCTTGCAGACCACCAGTGGTCCGCGGACCATAGGTTGGGAACATCTGGTCTAGTTGATTATTCTATTCACTTTTAATGATACATTATGACAAAGTTTGTATTAAAAATGCTAAAATGAAGGAGGTACAGGTAGACTGTAGAACATGGTGATTTTTATGTAGTACCTACATAGAAATAAAACCTAAGTATAATAATTAGTTGTAGCTGCAACACGTGTGTAGTCTAACATTTACTTCACAGATTAGTGTACATTATCACTATTTAGCATAAGTAAGAAAGAAAACGAGTATATAAACGTACCAGCTAACTACTTAACAATATGTAATTACTACAGTCCGTGGTAATTATCATGAACTGTTGCACGATATCTAATTGGTCCTGTTATCGTGGCCGCACGTGCTTCACGCTGCACACCGCATTAGCACCGCTTCGGACGTGCCTCCACCACTGCAGGAGAAAATAACATCAACCGTACCGACGCAAACACTATTACAGAGTTAACACCATCGAATGCCAAGGGCATAGGTACATTTATTTATCTCTACGTATCTGCCGAGGTACGTAAGTGGAGTTTGCTGTATACAAATACCGCTCCGATATGTAGGTATACATGTAGAAGTACTAGGTACATCAAAGATGTAGTAAATATATTTTTGCTGCCAGAAATAGCGGCAAAGTAATGTACCATTCGCACAGTACCGCGAAGGCAATAGGCAATGGCCTAGGTGTGCGTATGATCGCACCCATATTTCACGATCGGCCTGTGAGCCTGTGAGCATTATGTACTTGATATGACGCAAAATAATATTTCTGCAACATTATCGCAACGGTAGGTGTGTAGTCAGCAAATCAATAGATGATATGGATGACGATTATATACACATTTTTAGTTAAAGCAAGCCTTTTTGCTGACGGTGCAACAGGTGAAAGAAAACACGTTGGCTTTTCATTAGAAGACAACGTGTGCATCGACGTCACATAAGTCTTTATAGACTTAGATAAAAATTAAATCCCAATAAATATAAATGTACATATTTGTGATTAGATTTCATGGCACGAGTAGGTAGATAGCTATTTCTGGGCAGTAAACGTTTTGACAGAAATCTACGTCGTCGCCGCGGCTTTACCTACTCTCTTTGTGTATGTCGCCCATGTTTAAGTTATCACACTTGCCACGTAAATAATGTTTCAGGAATCAGTTTCCAATCGGATGTAACTAATCTGAAAATCATCAAGGACTCAAGCAAGATCAACAATAATAGAATAGAATTAGGAATTTGAGCATTACGTCTATGGGATAGTGTGCTGAACTTTTGGCGATCAAATGGTGTTTACCTTGGAACACTCAGAGACACGTGCGATCGTAAATATACACTAGAGCATCATCATAAAATTCATAAAACCGACCGTAGGTATGCACTGTTCCTCCCGGCCGTATTGATTTACTTTAGATCTGTTTACGAATTCGCCGAACGTACTTTTGCAAATTCGGATCTAATATTTATTATAA
Source organism: Mamestra configurata (assembly GCA_002192655.3). Classification (NCBI taxonomy): domain Eukaryota; kingdom Metazoa; phylum Arthropoda; class Insecta; order Lepidoptera; family Noctuidae; genus Mamestra; species Mamestra configurata. The sequence goes on from NDFZ01004089.1 coordinate 23,327, forward strand.
AGTAACATAAATTCAGTGAGTGCTACGAGAATAACTCGTCTACGATTAGGTGTTGCTCTTATTTCTGTACCACCTCTACGGTTATACGGATCTTGCAGTTTTATTCGCTAGTAAGGGAATTATTTCAGTGGTCTCTTTCCTTGGCCGTGAGCGTCGAGTTACGTGCAATCAGACCTCCTCTCACGGATCTCAGGTAAGTTAGAAATCTTTGTATAAGGTGTTAGGAGTAGCCAACGGCGCGTTCTTTGTTTAAAGATATAATGGATGATTTGTTATCTAATAGTGTAATAGGAAGTGTCGTGCAATAGGAGCCGAGGTCTGGTTGCCATGGCGCTACGTAGCCGTATGGACTGACAACCCGCTCGGGTTGCACCTTCCACGATAAGGACAAAGCACTGGCCCAGTGTGAATACGAGGTGACTTGGGCGGGAGCGATCGCGGGAGCGAATAAAACAGACGGGCTTTGCTGTAAAAATGTCAAAATAATGAAAATTTTGGTGAAGAGAGCGATATACGATTTTAAAGTGTTCAAGAAGTATAATACAAATTACGACGTATTTAAAATATCACATACTCGCAACGCCATCTGAAGACTAAAAATAGAACTTCTGTTGACAATTGAACTCATTTTCTGAATAGTGGTTTTAAGATTCTCCGCGGCAGAATGACACTTGTCGCCCATGTTTTAAACAGAGTTGATTGAGTTCGGTGGGGTGTCTAAAAAAATCTAAATTGTTCGTAAAATAGGTCTTGATTGTTTGATTGGTTCTGTCGTTCAAAATTGGTCGAAAAAAGTTGTTTTGTTTGGGTAAATTGATGTTGGTTCGGTCTTTAGTTTAAAGTACGAAGTAAAGTAATTGGATCAAGTAGTTTTATTTACTTCGTAGTTTGAATAGTTTAATTCTTTCGAAAGTTTGTCTTTGGTTTGAAGTACAAAGTACAGATTCATGAGGAAGGCTATATGGGAACGGGATATGCGCAAAAGCTAGTCACAATATGGACACATGGACACAGATGGCGGCGGCGGGTTTCTTGTGTTTGATAATTCGCGCCCGCTTCAGCACCTGCGTAAGCTCTTCACCCTGCTCGAGGCATAACAGGCGGCGCTCGTGCGTGTGGCCGACTTAGAAGTACATATGCACCCACCGTGTGACACAAGCACTTTTACCGTAAACATATGGAATAAAATGAACTTCACGCAAGGTGCATTATTCTTGCTAGTATTGCCATCTTGCGATGATTTCAGAGCTCATATTGTGATGAGTAAAGTAATTTATTATGACTGGGCCATTGATATCAAAACAATGCACACATTATTATAGATTACTTAATTTCTTCTTTTACAAAATCTTCTTTTAGCAGGGATTTGTGTGGAAGATAAGTTCATTGGAGATTGAAATTGTCTAACAANCAGCAGGGATTTGTGTGAAAGATAAGTTCATTAGAGATTGAAATTGTCCAACAAAATCTCAAGGGGACTAGTACATACCTGACGTCAAAAGTGTATACTATGAGCTTAAAATAGATTTCCTACACGTAAGATAAGTAAATTAGATCAGCAACAAGGTACTGAAAATATTAAATCTAAAATGTTCGTTTACAATACACAATTCAAAAGGGCTGCCGGAGCGGCCCATTGTGTTCTTCAAATACGTTTAATGCGGATCTGATTTGAAAATACATGTATTGTGTGATGGCTGGTCTACACGATTCCATGGTAATATGAATGTCGATTGTTCATTGTGAGTGGAAATTTGTAATTGCAACACATTTAGCACGTTTTCCCTATCAATTGATAAGCAACGATTATTTTGGTCAAACATTATGAAAATCTTAAATCTATTATGCACCTATAAGATTTTAGACTTTAAGTAGGTACATTTTTTTCTTGTACTTGCCTTAAATAAAAATACATACTTAATATGTACATGCCATCATCTCGTAAATATAATTGAAACAACGGCGACGGTTCATTGCGTACCTAGAGGTGAAAATGACATTTTCTAAAAACTTCTTGATCTACATATTACTTATGGTTAATAGTAGGTAGCCTACAACTATACCTGTCCATTTCATTTAAATACCAATTAAATAAACTAAAAAACAAATGTCAGTTCAATTAAAAATTTGTAGGTACAGCCAAAGAAAGAATAATAAGTATTAAAAATTTGAAATGTCACAAGAAATAAAATTATATCGATAAATAAAATTGAAATGCATATAAAAACTATATAAAATTTCATGAATACTTGTCTGTTTTTCTGTCCGTTTGTTCCAGCTAATCTCCGAAATGGCTGGACTCCAATTTTGACGCGAGTTTTACTGACAGATAGCTAATTTTATAACTGAAAAGGAGTTACTTAAGATACTTTTGTTTTAGAAGAAGAACTATTGGTGCCGCAAAAAAATTTACGAAAATTGTGAACAAATTGACATTTGTTCTGTTTTAGGAGTTTGACTAGGACGACGGGCAACAACTTTCAAATAAAATAAAATCTAATACGAAATGCAATTTTTTGCTGTTATCCAATCAAACTATATTGTATCGATGGAGGAATTAATTGAAAGAAAGAAAAGAAAGACCTTCAAACATATAAATTGTGGTGTTACGTCCAAAATCCAACAAAACTTTTGAAAGTCTGGAATTAGCCTAGACAAAAACCTTTCTGGTTTGTAGGTATCCTGTTGAAGTTGGTACATAAGTCAGAGGAATAGGCGCAGAGCGAATGCGTACCACAATCGAAGTGCTTGTGGTCCAGGTCTTGATGTGACTGTTCCTTTATTACCCTAGGCTGAAAAAAAAATAGTTTTTCCTTAACTGTCCTACATTTAGTGTTAAGGTCGATTTCCCCCAGAGGGCTAATCTATTAATTTTTAAGCTACGTTTGCATCTCAGTCGCAATCTGTCAAAAAAGCCACAAGTACATTTTTGACAGATTGCGACAGACATGCGAATGCGAACGATGCTTTAAAATTAGTAGAAATGGCTCTCTGGTCTCATTTCAAATTGAGACGTGTCAGTGAGCCGAGTCAGATCGCAACCGGAGCCGAAACGGCAAACGGCCATCGGCGTCGGCTCCCAGTCCGAAAAACTACTAAAATATAACTGTTATTAGGGAGAGCCGGGCTAAACGTGCCGCGGGGAAGTTGTTTCGATTGAAATAGGCTTTATGGAAAAAAGATATAAAGAAATCAAGCAAATTCGTCATAAAACTGAACGCTGCAGCGCACGATGTCAACTATCTTAGTTTAGACAGTAACGTCCAGTACATTGTTAAATTACATCGAAACAACTTCCCCGCGGCACGTTTAGCCCCGCTCTCCCTACTCAAGTTATCGGAAAATCTAGCTTATTGAATATTTCAAGCTGGATTTTAAACATCAATTTTCTTTACTCCACCTAATCGGGTTTTCCAATATAGCTAAGCTTCCAACGTTTTTCCGAACAAACGCGAGTATTTGATTCATTTGGAGTACTGTTGCTCAGCAGATAGGTATAGCGGGTCTAGGGTTGCCAACCGTACTCTAGTATAGACGTATTGAACTTTATTTTTGGTAGCCGTACTTTATGATCGACAAATGAAAAGTGTATCTAAACTTTTCATTTGACTCTGACTTTGAATCAAACAAATGACTTCCAATCGGTTAGGCATTTCACCGAGAGACGAGAGTTTTTTTGTTGTTTCTGTCGTAATCACAATAAGGCGGATCAGTTTTTTTAATGTGTTTGTTCTTCATAAAATGTTCTCTTTCCTACTCTAAGTTACCCTCTGTTCTCTTATTACCTCCTCTGTAAAATCAGACACTCTAATTANTCAATAAGGCGGATCAATTTTGTGTGTCAACAATGTGTTTGTTCTTCATAAAATGTTCTTTTTCCTACTCTAAGTTACCCTCTGTTCTCTTATTACCTCCTCTGTAAAATCAGACACTCTAATTATTAAAAAGAAAAAGTTGTAAACCCTAGTCGGGTTATTATTAGGCGCTTGTCTAAGTAACTCCACGTGTAGCGTGTAAGCTAGTAGGTAGTGTATGATTTCAGGTTCAGCCATTGTTGTTAGTGCACTTGTGCTGATGGGTGGCCACGTCAGCACATGTCTTGTCCTAGCAACCAGTGCTTTTGTGCCACGCTTCCCAATAACATAGTGTTTTGAGTTAATTTTTTTTTCAATACGCAATTCTGATGTCAAAATATACATGGTGTTGCAAAATAAATTGTGATATAGAACGAAACATGATAAAAATGTAATCCAAGAATTTAAATTAAAGTGTAAGTACATACAATATATTTAATGTCTCTATGACGATTTTATCATATCTATTGTACAAATATCGCCTGAATTAAAATATTATTTAATTAAGAACACCCAGAGCTTGTTGAGAAATGTTTTTGTTGGAAATGAGAAGTCCTAGCTTATATTTTTAAGGTTTGTTTATTGAAGACAGTGTTTGTATTTTTCTACTAAAGAATTTTTATTTGGGGAATGTTAATAGACTGAAAATTTAACTAATTTTCTCGAACGACGTCGCAACAGATTATACGTATTATGAATTTAAGCCAAGTTCGTTTTCGGTTTACAAAATCAAACAGGAATAATCGCAGGTAAAGTTCCACTCAGCTGTCCCCAATAGGTCTTATGTTTCTAGAAAAGTAGTTAGTAGATTCATCGAACGTTACCACAAATTATACATTTTAGGTATCAGTAACGGAGTTTTCAGGCTTACTAGTACGTGAAACTTAAACGTAGGAATGGACGGGACTCAATCCATACCATTATGTAAAAATAACCAATTTATTTGTCAACTATTCCACTTTTAGTAATTAAACACTGTTATAGATAACGCGAGAGCGCAATCCATATACATTAGAGTATCTTTTATTGGTACAGTGATAACGAAGTATATCTACCTGACTACTGATGTTCGCTTACCAGTCGTAATAGTGAGGACCCACAGACGTGCATTCAAAGTGTTTGGTTAAGTGAAGAAACATCTGAAAGTGCTAGACAATTTTAGGGGTTTGCGATTTTGTAAGTAGAATTTTGGTTCCTTTGATGCGCTTGCGCTCCTGTCGATATCAGTCTCGTCCCTACGGAAATTTCTAAGATATTATCAGCACCATGTTTGTATATTACGTAGAAATCTTTTTGTGATGTGATGTTTGTGTCGCTAACGTATGGAATAATATTATGTTGCTGTATATCAATGCAGATAATTGGCCTGTGATGCTAAAATGTAATTGTGGCATGTGATGCAATGAAATAAAAGAAAACAAAATGTTTATTTGGGACTCGCACAAGACCAACAACAAAATGTAATAAAGTCATTAAAAACTAACAATTTAAAAAGACTTTTAAAATACTCTTATGTAGCCTGTCCAGCGTAGTTTTGAGTAAGTATAAGATGTGTATAGCTGGTAGAGAAAGTGAAGATCTAAGAAACAATGGTTAGACGACGTGACAGATGACTTTATAGCCTAGAAAATGGG
>NDFZ01004089.1:28869-52533 GCA_002192655.3 Mamestra configurata
GTAGTCAACTAGCTGACCCGCGTAGTTTCGTCTGCGTCACATTTTTCATTAATGCTCCGCTCCTATTGGTCGTAGCGTGATGGTATGATAAATGGTCTATCCAACACTAAAAGAAATGTTCAATTCGAACTAATAGTTCCTGAGATTACAATTAAACAAACAAACAAACTCTTCAGCTTTATAATATTATATAAAAATAATAAAAGTACAGATATAACGTGTTTTACGGAGGAATAAGGGAAGCTCTGAGGAATGTAAGCCTATATGGATGGCCGTAAGAGTAAGGGAAGATGTAACAAACGATGGACAGACACGTGATAGATTATCTGGAACTGGAATACCTACAAACTAAAACGTTTAATGGATGATTTAGTTGTGTGACAAAAGAGGACGTGTTCCGTCAATCAAGATACATTAGGATAAGAGTGGAAGAATAACATAGAAATGACAATGACATAGCAACGACGTTTTATATCAAACTAACTTGCAAAACAAAAATATGACAACGAAGTCTTAAAAAAAAACTTTAAGATCAAAAGTAGATTTGCTACCACAAATTCTATTTATGACTAAGAAAATGTTTGTCCAGACCAACTGTCACTAACTAAATAATGCGATGTAATACATACAATGTTTAGTATGCAGCCGCTCCACGTAAAATACTGGTATTCAGCTGAATCCGGTTTGAATGGAAGCCGGCTCCAATATAGTTGGGAAAAGGTTATGTAGATGATATAGATACATTTTACTTATTGTTTGCTCAAAAGGCGATAAACGAGACTATAACGTACTTAGATCTTTTCTCATGTTTGCTAGGAGTAAAGATATAATTAACTATCTATCAAGATCATTATTACCAATACTGATAACAATTAACATTACCTTATGTACAGTTGGAACTCTCCTCGTTGATTTCTTGCTGTCAATATATGCGTACCTATATAAGTCAATCCGACACTATGAAAAAAAGTTATTTGTCTGTTATATATATTAAAAGAGTTATTGCAAATAACTTTGATTGTAAAATGTCGCGTGAAATTGGAAACTATTGAATTTCGATGGGATTTATTGTATACAATACGATTTTTTCATAATAAATCAAGAAATTATAATCTAATAAAGATTGATTGCAATCTTACGGAGTCTGCAATTTACCGGTGACATGTATATATGTGTCCTATCGAGAAGAAAGACTTAAAAATCTTACGGGATTTATAAACTGAGTATAGCATATTACAAGCCTTGTCATTATATTTAAAACTTATCCGTTACTGAGTGACTGACACACAACGTACAGCCGAAAGTAATGGTTGTAGAAAGCTGAAATTTGCCGTGTAGGGGAGTGTTGGGAAGCACTAATAGAGGATTTCCCGGGAAAAAACAGGATATGCGCGTACGAACTCGCGGTCAAAAGCTAGTTTCGTTATAAAAGGAATTCTTGTGCAATATTTCATGGCGGTGTCGGCTGTGCGTAGTTTCCTATCTTATAGCGCACGTACCGCAAGGAACTTAAATAAGATATCTGTTCAATAGGTGATTGTCTGTTGGCGATTATTCCCGTTTGTAACATTACTCAAACATGTAAATGACATGTGGTAGTGTAGTAAAGAGATAACTTAGTGCATCGCCCTCTGACCTGGACCTGTGATCTGTTCATGCTCTGATCACTGTCTTGCGTTAATATTTATATACTGTATGTTGAGTGAAATGTTGGCTTGAACTTTCTAATATACTTGTACCTTAAGGCCCAGCCCCACTGCGCGTGGTCTAGCGGCAAGAGTTCCGAGTTCAGCGTTCCGCGTTCAATGTAATCTGTGCTGTTGCTTAGAATCCTACACACACGAAAATCAGTCAGACCGCGACGGTCAAAAGTGAACGCGCGTTATGTCGGAGGTCCACTTTTTGAAAAATCTGGAAGGTCACGATGCGAATGTGGAAACGCGGAACGCAGAACTCAACCGCAGAACGCAGACGCCTAAACGGTGTGTTCGGTTTGTTTGTTTCTTATGTCATTCATGCAACAGGCACATCGCATCGTTCGATGATGTTACGAGATCATAAGCGACGTTTGTGTAATTTATTATAGAATTCAAAGTCTGTGTTTCATTGGCACGACTTGTCGCTTCAGGCCCAATAAACTTCACGTGCTCTATGCATATAAATGAAAACAGACGCGCATTATTATCATGTAAAATAGCTAACATAAGAACCACTTTCCCCTATTCATATATTCCATCGTTGAACACAATGTTATGTGAATAGAAAACAAGTAAATAAATTAAAAATGCGGGAGCTTTGAATAGAATGTTATTTATTTTGTTACAGACTAAAAGGGAAATTAATTGAAAAGCGGTGCCAAAGTACACCTTGAAAATACTTGGTCGACGAGCTATAACCAATGAAGACTCCGAGAGCAGAGTTCGGAGCTTCACCAGTAGACCCGTGAACACCTGGCCGCGCCATCACAAGTTTGATGGTCACTCTCCCGCTGGAGAAAATTATCTACACGCACTGTCACTTCATTATTATTAAGTTTCTCAATATATTCTTCATTTTGTAGTCTATCTATCTATTTATTATATTTCAACTTGTAATCAGTTTGAAAATGAGCAAGATACTAAAAGTCGTTGGAGCCTCGTGGCTCCAGACGAAGATTAGCTCCTACATCCTTGGGATCATCGGCATTCTGTCAATCTTGGCCCTGTTCGTTGGACAAATTGAAAGGTTGGTACAATAATAACTCTAATTATCAGTAATCATTATTTATAAATGCAGGAAACCACCTTAATCTCGGGGCCATTAATAGTGATTATTGTGATAGCATCTAGAGAAGGAAAACGGAAACCAATCTCAGTTAAACTGCGTCTGTGTGGCGAATAACAAAACATCTCGCTTATTGCGCTACAATTACCTATGTTATCAGATCATTACGAAAATACATACAATTTCGCATAATCTATATGTTTGTTTACAATTTTACGAACGACAGAAATTGATAAACATTTATTACGTTTCAGAATTCAGGAAGATGGAAATTACGCAGCTACTGTATTTTTTTCAAATAAAACCGGATATCGTATCGAGTACTGGGGACAAAGCAATGAACTAGCAGACGTACCCAGGGGGGTAGCACGCGCATACTTCAGGATGGATATTGATACAACTGGGTGAGTAATGAATACGTATTAAGAAAACATTTAATCATCAAAATTACTTAGCATCTGCCAAACTGCAAAGCGGTTATTGGCAGTTGTGTCTTGTGAAAAATGAAGTTTCAAGCGTTAATTTGCTTAACTATTTTAAACTTACAGCTAAAACATTCGTAGCTATTAAAGCACTATCCATACACATATTTAGGTACAGACGCCAGCACATCACGCTACCCGAAACTGTCAAATTTTCCCAATCAACCTTGAACCTTATTCTTTATTTTTAAGTTGACAATCGATTAAAGAAATTTGACAGATTGTTGTAGCTTGATGTACATGATTTTTCTCCAGTCGATTCACTTTTGCACAAAAACAGTAGAATTGTCAAGCTTAAACAAAAAAGTTGCTTTATAACACTACAGCAAATAAAAATGAATTTTGTTGGTTGGTTATGGTTTGAGAGAGTGAGAGAATATGACTTTGACTCGCAAATAAACAAAACACGTTTGTTCTTTCCAGCTGGTCTCTCCTGGAAATAGAAACAAACCCAAGCTACTCCGACGAACACCAAGCATACGCGGCAGGCATCGTCGAGGGCGCCCTGACCTGGTCGCTCATTAACTCGCACCTGGAGAACACCATCCACGCAAGATGCGACAGGAAACCCTTAGCCATGAAGCAGTGCAACAACTTCCGGGATGCCCTGGACAAGTCCGTCGATATCTGGAAGGCACATGCCGCGGAAAAGGCCGGGGAGGACCCATTCTGGCATCATGTAAGTTATATCCAATGTTCAGTTTTGACTAATGAGGCCTGATTTATGACTGGGTACGCACAGGCAAACACAAACAGGCACTATCTTGTTTCCTTACCTTAAGAAACGTGCTAGTGCCTATAGTAGCCCTTTAATTTTTTATTTAATTTATTTGTTACTATACCTAGCGGCAATATAAATCTATGAAAATATGAACTGAGAAAATAAGTTCAGCTCTCTGACAGAACGACGGACGGCCAGGGTAGGCTTATCCTTCGGGAAAGGAAGGCTAAAAATCATGTAGATTAAATAAAGTACCAAGGAAACATATCTAGGTACCTAAATGATTTCGCCAGTCTTAATGCCCACTAGAAAGCCTTAGACGGGTTTACTAGTGAGCGCAATAACATTGCAATATCTTTAGGAAAATACCTAAGTATTTCCTCGTGTTTTCCCTCAATCGTAATTGCAGTACCTACGGAATGTGATCAATAAATAGGTACAATTAAATGAGCTATATACAAATACATGAAATAGAACATAATATTATAAATTATAGTAGTTACTAAATTTAAAGTACCTACATTTTAAATAAGTCATGTTTTCCTGTTTTCAGGTATCTCTGTACTACACCCAAATAAGCGGCATATTTACCGGATGGAGGCACGGGGTCGACCGCGGCTTGAAAGAGTATGAACCCGATATCTCAGACTTGTACTGGCTGAACTCCGTGTCAGAAGCAATAGAAATCCAACGGAAAATGAATATCTCTCTAGAAGATGAAGCTCTTGAAACAGTACCTCATCTATCTAGCGCCTTCTTGAGAGTTGTCGATGATAAAACAAATGACGGAACTCCGACAAAAAAGCTTTATGTTTCGCAAAACGCCGCTGGAAGGTGAGAATAACAACATTATTTTCTTAATTTTTCGCCTGCCTACAAAGGTTACAGGCAAGCGTGCTCCATTGTCGAGCACATCGTCGCTTTACATCAGGCGCGATTGTGGTCAAACGCGTACCTAAGAATAATAAAAAAAATATTAATTTTGTAAATAGGTTAAACACAACAAACACGTCAAAAATCACGTCAAAAATCTTTATCTTGTTGACTCACAGTATAAACAAATTTTCAGATTTTTGCAGCTACTTTAAACTTACNACCCATCTTTATCTTGTTGACTCACAGTATAAACAAATTTTCAGATTTTTGCAGCTACTTTAAACTTACCATTTAATTTCAGCTACGCCTCAATGACTCGGATTATGAAGAAGTATAAACTAAACTANAGACGCGCATTATTATCATGTAAAATAGCTAACATAAGAACCACTTCCCCTATTCATATATTCCATCGTTGAACATAATGTTATGTGAATAGAAAACAAGTAAATAAATTAAAATGCGGGAGCTTTGAATAGAATGGTATTTCTTTTGTTACAGACTAAAAGGGAAATTAATTGAAAAGCGGTGCCAAAGTACACCTTGAAAATACTTGGTCGACGAGCTATAACCAATGAAGACTCCGAGAGCAGAGTTCGGAGCTTCACCAGTAGACCCGTGAACACCTGGCCGCGCCATCACAAGTTTGATGGTCACTCTCCCGCTGGAGAAAATTATCTACACGCACTGTCACTTCATTATTATTAAGTTTCTCAATATATTCTTCATTTTGTAGTCTATCTATCTATTTATTATATTTCAACTTGTAATCAGTTTGAAAATGAGCAAGATACTAAAAGTCGTTGGAGCCTCGTGGCTCCAGACGAAGATTAGCTCCTACATCCTTGGGATCATCGGCATTCTGTCAATCTTGGCCCTGTTCGTTGGACAAATTGAAAGGTTGGTACAATAATAACTCTAATTATCAGTAATCATTATTTATAAATGCAGGAAACCACCTTAATCTCGGGGCCATTAATAGTGATTATTGTGATAGCATCTAGAGAAGGAAAACGGAAACCAATCTCAGTTAAACTGCGTCTGTGTGGCGAATAACAAAACATCTCGCTTATTGCGCTACAATTACCTATGTTATCAGATCATTACGAAAATACATACAATTTCGCATAATCTATATGTTTGTTTACAATTTTACGAACGACAGAAATTGATAAACATTTATTACGTTTCAGAATTCAGGAAGATGGAAATTACGCAGCTACTGTATTTTTTTCAAATAAAACCGGATATCGTATCGAGTACTGGGGACAAAGCAATGAACTAGCAGACGTACCCAGGGGGGTAGCACGCGCATACTTCAGGATGGATATTGATACAACTGGGTGAGTAATGAATACGTATTAAGAAAACATTTAATCATCAAAATTACTTAGCATCTGCCAAACTGCAAAGCGGTTATTGGCAGTTGTGTCTTGTGAAAAATGAAGTTTCAAGCGTTAATTTGCTTAACTATTTTAAACTTACAGCTAAAACATTCGTAGCTATTAAAGCACTATCCATACACATATTTAGGTACAGACGCCAGCACATCACGCTACCCGAAACTGTCAAATTTTCCCAATCAACCTTGAACCTTATTCTTTATTTTTAAGTTGACAATCGATTAAAGAAATTTGACAGATTGTTGTAGCTTGATGTACATGATTTTTCTCCAGTCGATTCACTTTTGCACAAAAACAGTAGAATTGTCAAGCTTAAACAAAAAAGTTGCTTTATAACACTACAGCAAATAAAAATGAATTTTGTTGGTTGGTTATGGTTTGAGAGAGTGAGAGAATATGACTTTGACTCGCAAATAAACAAAACACGTTTGTTCTTTCCAGCTGGTCTCTCCTGGAAATAGAAACAAACCCAAGCTACTCCGACGAACACCAAGCATACGCGGCAGGCATCGTCGAGGGCGCCCTGACCTGGTCGCTCATTAACTCGCACCTGGAGAACACCATCCACGCAAGATGCGACAGGAAACCCTTAGCCATGAAGCAGTGCAACAACTTCCGGGATGCCCTGGACAAGTCCGTCGATATCTGGAAGGCACATGCCGCGGAAAAGGCCGGGGAGGACCCATTCTGGCATCATGTAAGTTATATCCAATGTTCAGTTTTGACTAATGAGGCCTGATTTATGACTGGGTACGCACAGGCAAACACAAACAGGCACTATCTTGTTTCCTTACCTTAAGAAACGTGCTAGTGCCTATAGTAGCCCTTTAATTTTTTATTTAATTTATTTGTTACTATACCTAGCGGCAATATAAATCTATGAAAATATGAACTGAGGAAATAAGTTCAGCTCTCTGACAGAACGACGGACGGCCAGGGAAGGCTTATCCTTCGGGAAAGGATGGCTAAAAATCATGTAGATTAAATAAAGTACCAAGGAAACATATCTAGGTACCTAAATGACTTCGCCAGTCTTAATGCCCACTAGAAAGCCTTAGACGGGTTTACTAGTGAGCGCAATAACATTGCAATATCTTTAGGAAAATACCTAAGTATTTCCTCGTGTTTTCCCTCAATCGTAATTGCAGTACCTACGGAATGTGATCAATAAATAGGTACAATTAAATGAGCTATATACAAATACATGAAATAGAACATAATATTATAAATTATAGTAGTTACTAAATTTAAAGTACCTACATTTTAAATAAGTCATGTTTTCCTGATTTCAGGTATCTCTGTACTACACCCAAATAAGCGGCATATTTACCGGATGGAGGCACGGGGTCGACCGCGGCTTGAAAGAGTATGAACCCGATATCTCAGACTTGTACTGGCTGAACTCCGTGTCAGAAGCAATAGAAATCCAACGCAAAATGAATATCTCTCTAGAAGATGAAGCTCTTGAAACAGTACCTCATCTATCTAGCGCCTTCTTGAGAGTTGTCGATGATAAAACAAATGACGGAACTCCGACAAAAAAGCTTTATGTTTCGCAAAACGCCGCTGGAAGGTGAGAATAACAACATTATTTTCTTAATTTTTCGCCTGCCTACAAAGGTTACAGGCAAGCGTGCTCCATTGTCGAGCACATCGTCGCTTTACATCAGGCGCGATTGTGGTCAAACGCGTACCTAAGAATAATAAAAAAAATATTAATTTTGTAAATAGGTTAAACACAACAAACACGTCAAAAATCACGTCAAAAATCTTTATCTTGTTGACTCACAGTATAAACAAATTTTCAGATTTTTGCAGCTACTTTAAACTTACCATTTAATTTCAGCTACGCCTCAATGACTCGGATTATGAAGAAGTATAAACTAAACTACCACGAGACTGCTAAAGATACGAACCTAGTTCCTGGAACATCGGTCCACTTCTCAGGATACCCCGGCTCCATCACCAGCCAGGACGAGTTCTACATCGTGAAGGGTGAAAACCATAGGCTGGCCGTGACAGGCACTACGCTTCGGAACTATAATAACAAACTGTGGAAAGAAGTCAACATAACTGAACAAGTGAGTAATAGGGATGTTGTCTGGGTTAAAAAAAAATGATTCTATTTATTCCGTCAGTTAGATTATCGAAAAAAGTTGGATACGTCATTTATTTTATCAAACCAATAAAAAATTACGAAGATAAAACGCATAAAAATAGGGAGTGGGGACTTATAACGTCACTTTCCAGTAAAAAGTGTACTGGTAAGTGACGTCACACGAGTTTTCAATGCACTGTATCTTCTTTGTTGTGTATCTTTTGTTAACGTAACGAAAGAAAAAATACATGTCCAATATTTTTTGGAAATCTATCTGACAGACTAATTAGATTTTTTTTGTCAAATACCCTATTATAAAAAGAATAAATATTATTAGGAATAGGTATGCATTCTGTAAGACGATAACACAATAGGTACTAAACAAACTGTTCGTCATAATTTATTATTGTCATCATAACAGTTGGTGACTGCGTAATATAATTTATAAAACATAAATATATTATTTTGTTTTTCCTGTTTATATGAATGCCTGGAACGCTATCGCGGCCATTAGCGGAGAAGGGAGCTCTTTGGGGTGGGCGCTAATGGCCGCGACACAGTATTCCATAGTAATGCGGTTGTTAACGAACAAATACTTTTGTAAACTACTTTTTTTTCCAATTAATATTTTTGAATTGTAATTAAAGTGTCTATTTTTGGTTAGTTAATTTTTTTTGGTTATTTTTGTAATTTCTTTGAATTAAAAAAAGAAAGCTTCTGACAAAAAGCGATTACGAAGGAAATAACGATCCTCATCATTGATCACAGCCGGACATAGGTACCAAAAAACATGATTATGAATATGTCAGTACAAACACGAATATCTTAAATCAATATTACAATTACTAAAACCTTTCAGGTGCCTGTTGGTCCTCGAGTATCAGCTGCTAACCATTTGGCGTCCAATGTGAGCTCCTGGGGACACATCCTGGCGAACAGCAACTCAGGAACAGCGAGTAAGCAGTGGCTCATCGTAGACTTCAACAGATTCGACCGCTTGCATGCGCTCGCACCTCGCGCCGAGGAACCTAAGCCAGCTCGAAATGAGGTGGTCACACAGAGCACTGTAGACAAGTGAGTTTCCGAACATTAATCTTTTATCAAAGCAGAATTTTTCCTTATCCCCCTCGAAGTGTTTCAAATTGAAACAATATGTCTTCAATCCTGGGTAAAATTTACTTCAGGCAAAGTATCTTCTGAACAGAACTACATTTTCCTCAGAAATTGCTGATCGAAACAAACTGTAGCCGCCTAAGGGTAGCAATTCGTTAGGTAAGCTTCATGAGAATTTAAAGCAGGACAGAAGACTTAGTAATATCTTATCGTTGGAAGCCCTGTACGTATGTCACATGTCATATCACAATGATACACACAGGAGTAGTTTCAATAAAATAAAGTTATGATGTTTCTCCCTCAGGGACGTCAGGCATATCGTGGTGTACCGAAACAACAATGGTCATTCAAAGGGTCTGCTTGCACTGGTGGAGCAAGTCCCAGGGCGGACTCACTCCGCTGATTTGTCTGACGCTTTCTTGGAACAAGGCTACTGGGCCACACATGGATTACCGTTTTTCCCAGTAAGTATGAATTTAACACAAGCCGCAAACTCGGTTTATTTTTACGTAAAAAATATGTATTAACTTATATTTCACATAATTTTCAGGATATTGCAGAAATAACACATGTCAACCAAATGAAAGAGAAACATGGGAACATCTTTTCCGAGTCAGAGTCACCTCGCGCTTTGTTGTTTAAGCTACGTCACAAGAACGCCACGACACTCGACAGCATTGTAGCGTTAATGAGACAGAATAACATGACGGAAGCCAACAGTACTAATCAAGAAGACATTGATGAATGTTCCCGTGACGCCAGCTGTGTGCTTAGCGAGCGAGGCTACTGGTCGGTTGTCGGAGTTCGAGGAGACATCACCAGTCTTTACAAAGAAGCCTATGGAGTCATCGACACCAAAGTCGTAAGCGGTGAGTTGACTACTTCATTTTTTTGTACCTTCACCTATGTATAGGCTATAATGAAGAATATCTTCAATTTACCCCGCCTAAATCGTTCTTCGATGAGGAATTTCTTATTAAATTAAGTACTACAGATAGCTGTAACCGAGAACTTGAAACTGATTTAAAAATCTTTTAATTTTATTTACAGGTACCCTGAACGAGTCGAATTTAGATTTTTTCGCGATATCCGGTCCACCGTATACAGAAATACAGCCGAACGCAACTAAAATATTGCTTAACAAGGGCAACGTTGCACCCATCTATACAGAGCTACTTAACAACAAGCCCGACGTCAACGGCATTGAAATAAGAGACCTTGTGATGCATGAACAAGAGAAAGCCGAGGAAGATAAACTGGAACTGCTGAACAAAGACCTGATAAAACCTTTCGATTGGTCAGAGAGTGAATTCAAGAACGCTACACACCAAGGTCTACCTGATAGGTGGGCTTTTGGGCTATACGCACCCAAGTGGACGTGGTGAATCTCCAAGTCATCATATCTTTCATAATAATTTGTTTTAATTTAATTTTAAGCCCTGGTTCGCCACTTTCAACTAGCTAATAAGATTATCAGGACTCAACATCTTTACTATTCCTGTTTCGTATTTGAAAAATGTGATATTTCCATCTTCCTCTTTTGTACTCATTCCGAATCAAATATTTTGTAGCAAGTTCCGTTCGTAATATATTTCAATGTTAACGTTAAGGTTATTTATTGGATCTATGTTCGTCTCGTTTATGATCGTTTGTATATTTGTCTTAGATGTGTTTTAGCCTACTTACTGTTGTTTCTGTGCCTGAATCAGGACTTTAGTGACATCACAGGACTGTCGTAAATCTTTAAGAGATATAACTATATTTAAGTACCTATGAATGGGATTTTATTAAAACTTTCTTGGAATCATACCTTTTATAGAAATTATTTTATCATCTCGACCATAAATTTTTTGTTGTTATCATAATTTATGTTTTTTTATGAATTCATAAATCGGCTTTGTACTTTACTGATTGTGTACTTACGTTTATATTTATTTTATAAAATATTTAAAGATGTACCTAAGTATTTTGTGAAGGATCGACATGAGACCCCATTTTTTGTAGAAAGCGTTAATAAAAATGAAGTGACTTATAAGATCGATTTTGCTCTCGACAATAAATGTTTCCAACATAATATACCTATGATTATTTTCTTATTTATTATCCACATAATTTATAAGTAAATAATGCTCCCTTACCTAAGCTCCTTATCTGACTATAACCATAGTTATGCAAAAACACCGTCATTTTACTCTTTTAAAAGATTTGATTACCTATAAATTGCTCAATTTAACTATCATAAACTTGATCTCTATCAATGCGAGGCCCCGGACGATAGATCTACGCGAGGCCCGAAAAAAGTATTTCTGATTATGTTTGCAGCTTTTCTTAACAATAGTTTTTTTAGTAAAATCACAATGAGCTACAAAATTTCAAATGAAAAAATATTAAAAAGTAAAAACATAGTCATTAGATTTGATGTGAGTGACCTAGAATATTGCAAAGCTGAAAACCCATCTTGTGTGAATTCTATGACACAAGATCGGTTTTCAGCTTTTATTTTTCTATCTCACTCATATCCATTCTAATTTACAATAAAATAACTTTATTTTTTGGCTAAAATAATACATACGTCAATGTATGGAAAAGAAGGAATATTGCTCTGCCGCTTATTTGGATGTCCAACAGGCTTTTGCCAGGGTCTGGAACAGAGGCCTACTTTGCCAAGGTAAAAAAATACTTACCCCATTCAATACTCCCCATAATATCATCTAATCTGGCTGTTAGATACTTTCAAGTGAAGCAAGATAACGCTAGATCATCATTCTACGAATGCCTGCCTGGAGTGCCGCAGGGATCCGTTCTCGGCTCTGTGCCTGAAATTTTCACCTGTGATCTTCCGCAAATAACTACATTGATATCCGTTATCCACATTTGCTGATGACACAGCTTTTCTCTCTTTTAATAGGAACGCACAGGAGGCGAGCAGTCGACATTTTTTATGTTCCTAGCTTGAAAATTGACTAAAGTTCCAAAAAACTTTCATCCCCCTATTTTCAGGGATAGGGACCAAAATGTACAGATTTCTTAACTTTGACGTTGTCTGTGTGCTAGTCCTTAAGCTTTCACACCTTTCAGCTTTCTATGACTTCAGAAAGTACCCTAACAGTTTTGATGATCATCAGTGCGTGAGAAACTGACGAAATCTGGGAATTTTAGATAATAATATTCTATATAGTATAATAGTTATACATTTGAAACTTGCCATGTTTATTAAGTACTCTACTGATATCATATCCTGAGAATTTGGACTTTTTGGCACTCCAGACCAGACCGAATCTATAAGGGTACAAAAATACGACGAAACGCTTCTAGAAACGGTAAGTAGTGACCTGCGGTTTCGCTGTCTCGTCTTGGCGGGTCACAATTTTTTTTAAACTTTATCATCAATTAATCAGTTGTGCTAAGAAAAGCAGTATTTGTAATAAGTCGGCGCTGCAAGCCATGCATCATCATACGAAAGAGAAAGTCACTTTCACGTTTTGATTTTTTAATTGACCTCCGAACTCACCCGATTCGACAGATCGTGATTTGTATATAGCGTTATTTTATAGGACGTCTTTTAGTGAATTTTAACACTATATCCATAATACTTGTTACTTTTTAAAAAGATAGGCACCTAAAAAAATACGAAAATTTGACGAAATACACGAAAAAAGGTATCACATTGTTAGGCAAGAAAAAATGTGGAGATTTGGCAAATGCAACATACCCAAAATTGCAAAGCCCATATGATATAATAAATCATGGAAAAATATCAGGACATTTAAAAAAAACTATCGTAATTTATATCGGGTTTAGACACCCTACATTTATTTACGCTCACGCAAAGAAAATTAAATCACGTCAGTGTCGGTCATGCCATCGTTTTGCCTTCGTTGTCCGTGGCGTCTGATGACCTGTCCCCCCCGCCGAGGATTTACCTGCAACTTGCGCCTTTGAATGGGTAAATTTGTTGCGTCAGTCACGTCCATGCGAGCCACTTGACTTTGTAGTGCGCCAACGGGTAAATTGTACGGAGTTCTGGTGAACGAAAACATTGGTTAGACTATTTTGGTACCTTAGATGATCGAAGGGATCTTTTTTTAAGGATCATCAAATGACTCCTTCCACTCTGGGCGGAGCGGAAGGGAGTATCAGATTCTTACTGACTAAAACCCATCCGTGTTCCTCCTAATGCCCTTTGCGTTCCAGGGCCACGGTGACTCTTTCGATCAAATTCCACCGCTAGGCGCGCAGCACCCAGTTGTAGCCGATGTTCCACAGGAGCGGCCCCAAAACCGAACCCTGTGGTGTTCCAATGGGTTCGGTTCTGGGGCCGCACGAGATCTCTCGCTGGTTCCACTCTACCCGGTGACCGGGGTAGATGACTGCCCAGTCCGTCAAGTAAGCCTCGACTACGCGACGGAGATCGGTCGGCATTCGGTGATACCGGAGTGCGTCCCTGATACAACTCAAGGGCAGGTATCGAAGGTATCTAAGCCATCCATCTATTTGTTCACGACGTTTGTTGTTTTAAGTGTATACTTTATGTATACCTATGTTACCCGATGATTGCGCACTCTATTAGATTATAAAATATCTTGAAAGATTGTAAACTCTCGAACATTTCTTCAACATTGATACGAATCAAAATCCTGTATTTCTGTAGTCGTTTTGAGAAATTATAAACTGACATCAACTGGTGACCAATCAGCATGCAGATCTTTGTCCCTCATTCGTCTGTGTTAGTGCACACTAACACCAAACCAATATCGGACCACGGGAGGCCCATAATTTGTAGCTCTAGCTACAAATTATGGGTTTGGTTTTTAATGGCATGGGGTGATGGTAATTTTACCATTTTTTTGTTATGGGTGTAAATTTTTGGCGTCTCCAATTATGAAAATGAGTTCCAAATGAATGATAAACATCGCTAGCTTAAACCTAGTTCCCTATACTATAGTGGGCTACAATTGTTTTATAATTTTTGTATTTAATTTTTTTTAAATAAAATAAATAGTATTATGGAACTAGCACTTCGCCCGCGACTTAGTTCGCGCAGATTTAGTACTTTCCTCTGCAAAGTTAGTCACCTCCTTACTTCGACCTCCTTTGAAGGGTAAAGGGTAATCTTGCAATATTAATAGTTGAAGTCTTTAATAATAATAATAATAATAATAATAATAATATTTATTTGCGTAAACATGGTATACAAAGATGTTAATTACAGATTTAAATGGCACAAACATGTTTAGCTAGGATTAGACCAAGCATGCAAAATTTTACAGTCAGTGAACAGGATAGAGGCATCAACAATAACCTCTCCAAAGAACATCAGAATTTTTTGTCTATAAACTCTTTTAAGCTATAAAAACTATATTCATATAACCATTTATAAAATTTGATTTTAAAGAGTTTTGTATTATATGTTTTCAAATGCCTCGGTAGTTTATTATAAATTCGCACACACATTGCTACGCAGTTATTATTGTATTTAGCTAGCCTAGGTAAATCATTCAACACTAATTTATAGGGATCCCTTCTGTTCCGAGGATTAACATCATTTGCAGTCTTAAATAACTGTTTATTTTTCATAACAAACATACAAATTTCGTAAATGTACAGTGACGGTAACGGTAACAAACCAAGTTTCTTAAATATTGGCTGACATGAGTCGTCAGGTTTAAGTCCACAGATTGATCTTATGCACTTTTTTTGAGCGATGAATGNCTTTTACCCTGATGGACGGATTTAACGATTTTTTCGTATCAATGGAAATTGTATAATACCAATTTCCAAGTAAATTGAGGTAAGCAGTAATGTGCTTCATTAAAAACTTCATCAGCCTTTCAGGGGTTGATTTTAGAGAAATACAAAAAAGTGTATATTTTATTCAAGATTGTTAATATCAAGTTTCAACTTCATTGGATCAAGTGTTAAGACTCTAGCACTTCACCCACGACTTCGTACGCGCGGATTTAGTGGGTAGGTAGTCCAAAACTTAAACTCCCCTGTAACAAACACCCTTCAACGGATAGTTTTTGAAAATCAACAAACACGTCTTGCTTATTTTTAACATTTTGACACCCCCTAAATCTCCATTGGTTGTTTGTAGTGTAGTTTTGAAAAACTAATAATGCCGTTATTTATTTAGCTCAGTATTTGTACTAAGTTTCAAGTTCATAAACCTAAGATTCTTCCATACAAAGTTTAACACCTACCAAACTACCCCCAATACACGATTATATGCCCCCAATACATGATAGGGAATCGTGTATTGGGGGTAGTTTTAAAAAACAAATAACGACAACTTTTCAATTAATTTAGGCCAATATTCGTGCTAAGTTATATAAACTTCCACCCCCTATTTCACCCATTACGAGGGGAGTCTCCTAAAATCCATCCATAATCTACCTCTGCCAAATTTTATCTTCGTTGGTAGTAGTAGTTTTCAAGATATCGTGAATAATTTAAAAAAAAGTGAGTGAATGAATTAATGAATGATTTTTTTATATTAATTAAAACCTTTCGCTTTCATATAAGTATAAAGATTAAAGTGAATAAAGGAAATAATCATTAATTTATTTAGACAAAATCCAGTCAATCAGTTTCAAAATTTAACGCTCTTGGAATCCAAATGATTGAAAAAAGCTCTCCTCGTCTCCTTGGGTCTTCAATCTTTGATACTTCGTTTCCCAATTTTATTGCAGAAAAAAATAAAACATTCGATGACTTTTCGCAAAGATTTCCCAAATTAACATGCATTCGGCCATCAACATAATTTGTTTCTGCTGTTTCGGTCCTAAATTGATATATTTTCTTCGTGCTTTTATGGAAGTACGAAGAAGCATCTTTTAGACCAAATGGATCAAATTATCCGACGAACTTTGTCATCAATTTTGTTTACCGGCTTTCATATCCTCGATCGGTCCACGACACTGAGAATTAATCAGGAATGTCCTGGCTTCCACACTGGTTGATTTTGATGTGTTGTGTTTCACCGATGCTATCGATGCCTGGAAAATCGATCACCCGAACACTGACAGACCATCTTCTCAGAAGCGGTGGGACGAGCCGCTCTGCAGAATAGTCCAGAACAATCCACGTCTGCTACTACTGCTGAGAGTGCGCGCCTGCTGGCTGTGGGAAAGTGGAAGTCTGGTCTTTGGCTTCACGCACTACCGTCGTCGAACCTAGGCACTTTGTTCGACGACACCACTTTCCGCCTCGCTGCTTCACTATGTTTAGGAGTCCCATGTTGCTCTCCTCATCGCCGTCACTGTGGTGAGGTTGTCAACAGCCTCGGGCACCACGTTCTTTCTTGTAGCCACAGGGAGGGCCGTTTTGCGCGTCACGTTAATTTATACGACATCATCCAACGAGCTCTTGTCACCGTCGGAGTTCCAGCTGTATAAGAATCCAATGGCTTGGTACGTCACGATGGCAAAAGACCAGATGGCATGTCTTTATTTTCATGGAAGATGAGTAGGCCTTTAGTGTGGGACGCAACCCATGTCGATACTCCTGCCCCATTCCATCTTCCTAGTTCGTCGTGTTGTACTGGCGCTACCGCTGCGGCTGCGGAAAATCTCAAGCGGCGTAAATATAGTAAACTTATTGGTATTAACTATATTTTCGAGCCGTTAGGGGTTGAAACCTTCGGGCCGTGGGGCCCTTGTGCTCACTGCCTTTTCAAAGAAATTCAGAAAAGGCTGGTTAATACTTCATGTGATCCAGGAGCTGGCTTTTACTTTGGCCAGAGGCTAAGCACTGCCATACAACGTGGCAATGCCGCCAGTATCTTGGGCACAGCTGAAAGCGTTGTTGACGATTTTATGCTATATTTTAGTTTGTAGTTTAGTTTATTTTATTAGTTAATTTTAGTATTTATAAAATTGTGTGAATGTGTATAATATGTTAATAAATCAGTTTTTGATAAACCATATTGTAACCATATTAAAACCATGTGTATGTATAGCAGTAGGCTTATGAATTTACTGTGGTGATGATGACTACGTATGAGTTAAGGTACTAACCGGTTATCGTACAGTCGTCGATAGTGGACGCTCCGCTTTCTTCTGACTAAGTTGCCGAGAGTCTCGAAGCCTATGCGCATGTAATAACAAGAGGTAAGAGCATATACAAGAAATACTTCGTACATTTAATTTCTTTATATTTTGGTATATTGTGAATGCACTTGGGATTGGGGGCTGCCTATGTCCAGGAGCTGACGTTTTTCGGCTACCTTGAAGAAAATTAGTATTTAGTTTGTAATAGACGTATGAGTGTAACTTTGGACTTACCGTAACCATCGTAGCGATCCGCTAAAGTGTTGTCACCGCCGCTCCCATATTGCTCCTGGTGGTATAACATTATGTAAGAGAAGTTAAGAATGATTTACAACACAAACAAAAGTAGGATACTAATCCAGTGTCATTTTTGATATCGCACAAGCTTTCGATGAGGTCTCTCATGTCTTGTACAACCAATGTTGCATAGTATTCTCAGTGATCCAGTAAATCGCATAGAACAGGAAGGCAGTTGAAGTATTTTTAAGTCCAGCAAACAAACTCAAGAGTGATTCAGGGTTGTAGCTTAGGTCCGCTCCAACTGATACATAGTGGGTTAGCCGGACCTAAGCCACTTCCTTGCTGAACTCCTGTTTCAAAAACCTGCGATACCTACTCCAGAGCCTGAGCCTTGTGCTTATGGCATAGCTATACAGCAATAGAAAATAATCTTGAGGAATCTATAGAAAAACTCCAAGTCATCAAAAATATAGTCTTGAGTTGGAGTACGTTCTTCAGGAAATAAAGACTTCATGACCACGTATATTATATGTATGTCGAAGAAAAGTCAGCTTCTCGACAAAGCAGAAATATTTCGTACTTATGAAGAGTAAATGGTACATAACTTAAGATTTCTTTACCTGACTGGGATAAGCACTGCAACAGATGAACAGCGCGATGACGGCTACAACTAGCGGGGCAATGGTCGCTTGCATGATTGCAGGCTCTGAACTTCTTTGGGTGATCTAAGCGGCCCGGACGCTACTTTATGTAGAGTAATATTGAAAAGCGAATAATTGGGAACATGGAATCTGTTATCAGTAATTGGGTTGTTAAACTGTAAATAATTTATGCGTACCAATATAATATACAGAACTATTTTGCTGCTATGCTTATAAATTCTCAGAATTAGAATAAAAGAAATGAAAGAAAGAAAAGAACCTACCTACTCGTATGTATAGGCGAAGAGAGTAGATACTGAAATAAAAAGTGGTTTTTGTCGATTGCTCCGGGTAAAATCGGTGTATTGACGTGAAATCGAAAACGAAGTGAGGTCGAAACAAAGATCAAATGATAGACGCTTTGTTTCCAAAGTTTTATTAACACTAATAGTTCCACAATTCCAAACAACAAAACCTAAATGGTTAACCCGAGCACACATTTCTCAACACTTCTGAAAAGTCAATCACAGACATCATTTTGTATCTTTGCTATGCCACCTACCCCGATGAGCTGTTTGAAAGACTGCTACTAAATCACCTCACAGCAATATTTCACCAGTCCAGACAAGTCTTGCTAGGCTAAGCTCTCCGATTATCGAAGTATATAGAGAATGGGTACGAGGCAAACAATTTTTGCCGTCGTATTTTGTGACCTCTCGACGGTTTATGACACTATAAACATCAAGTCACTTGCAAGTTGCAAGTAAGTTGCAATTGCGCACATAACACGTACGTACGTTGCAAGTTGCAACGTACGTACGTGTTATGTGCGCATATTGAGCGAACTCCTGTACAATCGTCGCTTCCAGGTATGCTTCGCGCAGTCGCACAACTGCGTCCAGTACTGCATTCAATCTGTTTTCAATAATAAATCTGAATTTATCCCTCCAGTGAATCCTTTTTTACATCGCTAAATGCCCTTGCATAACTTTGCCGGCCTTATTTTTTGCCACTCTTGGCAATAACCCAGTTTGACCCCATGGGGTAGCGAGACGGTCCCTGACTAGCGAATATAATGTAATATTAATTACATTATTTTTATCGTACCAAATCTGAATTAAATACAAGCGTAATATTTGAAAACCGGCAAATAATAATTTTTACTAGCGCCATCTTGGATTCTGATAGCCCATCTATTCATTTCGTTATCAGCGATCCCGAAAACCATGAAACTGACACCCATGACGCAAAAATTTTCATTAGCGCTGAGGAAAACNAATTTTGAAAACCGTCAAAATATGCAAGCAAAAGGAAAAATACCTAACTGAAACCCATAGCAAAAATAGCAAATTTTTACTAGCGCCATCTTGGATTCTGATAGCCCATTTTCGTTATCAGCGATCCCGAAAACCATGAAACTGACACCCATGACGCAAAAATTTTCATTAGCGCTGAGGAAAACGCAAAGTGGGCAGAAATAATGTAATGGTTAGATACATTGTTTCAAGCCATTCCTATATTTTATAAGTTAGCTAACTGACAAATGTTTGATAGTTTGCCTGTTAAATTCGTTATAGGTACCTACACCAATCTAGAACACATTTCACATATCCAGAATTGGTTGAAGGAATTGATTCTAATATAAGTTATTTACTAGTTCAAAGCTTAATATTTCGCAAACGGACCACTGGAACGAAACATTGTGTTAATATAACCCTAATATATACCCCCCCACGGTGGACGGACGGACGGACGAACTTGGCGAGACCAGGTGTAAGGGTCCTTATGAACCTTGTTGTTTAGCTATGGAAAATTAGAGTTACTGAAGCGGCCCGGGGAAATTACATGCATATAAAAAGTTACAAGACGTAATTTAATGTATAGGTAACACTTGATTGCATTCGTTCCGGATTTTATTTATAGCATCTAAACTAGTACAAAATGTAGTATATTTTGTTTCTTTCGTAGGATGGAAGATATAGATGTCTGCGTTGCACAACACCAAGTTAGCACAAAACCGGTAAGTTAATTAATTTTTATGTCAGAGCCAATTCTACTCATTTTTAAGCACAAACTACCTATACGTTCCCTAAATTTATAAGTTTATAACAGATTGCTCCAGAGATGCGAATGCTAACGTTGCTTAAAAATTAGTAGAATAAAATTGGCCCTCTGTTTTTCAGTTAAAATTATGTCTCCTTCTTTTTGTTCGTACATTGTGTGTATCTGTTTGTACCAAAAAAAATGTTTATTTTTATTAGTTCTTTAATTTTTTTAGGATGAGGAAACGTGATGCAAAATAAAAGACATTAGAAACATACATAATATTTTAACATGCCATATTTTATTGTTCGGTGCTACACTTTAAAACAATGTGTGACATTGTTATCGTGTTACGTGTTTGGGTACCTACTAGGTGATAGGAATGTAATTTTATGTGGTTTAAACTTGAACTGCCTATCACAGTGCACAGTATGTTTTCTAAAACCTACAGTAAATAAATAAACTTCATAGTACTTATGTTGCTACTATTTGAGGATCTTTCGGCAGCGAGATCTTGAACTGCAGGAGAACAATCAAATATATAGCAATCATGCTGATGGCCTGTGAACAAAACGGTTGTTTAAATTTTTTATACCTAAATCATACAATCCTCCTTCGGGGGCAGTCGGGTAAAAATACGAGTTCGTTTTAAAAAAAAAAGGAAGGAATCAAGTTACCAAAAGTTACTTGAACTTGCAAATGTGGTGCATAAGATTTAATAGTGCAAGTTGGCATGCTATTAAAAATACCTACTATTAATACAACGAATATAAACAAGTATTACTTGCCAACCATTCTGGTTTTTGTAATGGTATCTGCATCATTATAAATTACTAGTGTTCGACCGAAACAGGATTTTTGGCCAAAGGGCCGTAGTTTCGGGTATAAATTCTTCGAAACCGACACTGTGGCCAAAACTAGATTTCTTGGCCAAAACTAGTCAAATTCGAACCTTCGTCGGAAACTATAATTACTTACTGAAGTGAGCAGTTCTCTGTTGACATGTGCGTATCCCTTCAGGCTCACGACGGCTGGGTTCATCTCGATAGCTTGGATGAAATGATCAATCTGGAAAGATGTCATGCACACTTTTAAGAAAACTTTTTTCACCAAAATATATTTATCTATCAGAAAATATCAACTGTTCAGTACATTTTGCCGAGGAAAGTTAGATTACTCAAAACAACCCAATAAGTTACCGGGGTCTAGACCGTTGCACATTAACTCTTGAACATTCCATTTGAAGGATAATTCTATACATCTCTAGTTTCATACAGCTTTAACAATATATGTCTTTCCAGTAGGTATGTAAATGCAGGGTAACGTTAGAATTTCTTTTTTCTGAATGAAGTGGGGTTTGCAAAATTCTCAAGATTTTACGTAGATTATAATTCGGAGACATTTCTTTTGGGAAACAAATAACTCTTCAGCATAACACTGTGGCCCCTCATAATGATTCCGTAGTGCAGCCATGCCTCGAAACACGCATAGTTTACAGAGACTCAGAGAGAGCGAAGGCAGTTTTTTGTGTTTGATTCGAGTCCCTAAGACATATGACTATTTTACTTTCTAATAGACCAAGAAGAAATAAGGCCAAATAGTCCCTGTTAAGGTGGGTACTGACCGCTGTTACNGACATATGACTATTTTACTTTCTAATAGACCAAGAAGAAATAAGGCCAAATAGTCCCTGTTAAGGTGGGTACTGACCGCTGTTACGGGGCGTAATGTAACATATTACAAAGCGAGCATTCGTGCAGTCAGTACGTGGAAACGAGCACGAACATATGCGTACCTATGTGTTTTGTTTAACACGGATTTAAGGACAAGGCGTAACATAATATGTTGACTGCGAATGTTACATTACGGCCCGTAACTCCAGTTTGTACCCAGCTTTAGAGTTGGAAAAAATAGAAAATGAAATGCTCCAAACGAACCAAACGTTCTCGATACCGGAGCCCAGATGAGCCCTACGCGGGGCTACGCCGTAGCACCGCGTAGCGTATTAGTAAGCCCATGCTATATATGATATGCCCCGTACCGTAGTGTCAAGTGTAGTGTGTAGCTGTAGTACGCCACTGCGTAGGCAAAGATACGAAGTTTTGAAAACTACGCAATAAGAGTGTGAAAAAAAAGTTATAATAATAAATTTAAATCTTCGTTGGATGTTGTCATTATTTATTTATTTAACTAACGTTACCTTCACTTGTTGGGACTGTTATGCGTTAAATTAGACTTTAAAAATCTACATAATACCGATGTATAATGTACTCAAAGTACCCACCTCTTTCTGAGTCGGTCTGTCAACTGCCAGGACGTCGATGGACAAAAGTGTGTCTTGGACACCCGCAGCCACCTAATAACAAACCGACTTCAAAAAAGGAGGAGGTTATGTTAAATATATGTTTATTATAAATATGAACATAAATATTTTTTTAAATACAACGTAATTTTAAAATGATTTGTTTATATTCGGTTGTTTATACAAATTGTACTCATCATTATACAATTTTTACTATAGCCACTGAAATCACGAAAAACAAAACAGGTGTTCTGTACATTTTGTCGAGTTATGCGCACATAAAGGTATGGAGCAGTCGATTTTTTTTTGTTCACAATTATGAGGTACAAAAACGGTGTCAAAAAAAGAAGAAACCACACCAGAAACTCCGACTTCCAAAATTAAATTTATTTTGGTTTTTATTTGTCCGTGTGTATTTTTAAGTCGGTTGTACTTTTTTGTAAAAAAAGTTTTTTATTATCTGCTTTATCCTCTTTCCTATTCTTCAGAGTTGAAAATGTTGTGTTAAAATTCTCTTGAAAATGTAATTATCATTATTTGCGTGAACAATAAACGTGGACTTAAACTACATTTAACCATACAAAAAAGTTGTCTTATAGCCTTTCAATTAGTTTTCTTCATTACATTAGCTGTATATTACCGTGAGAGTGGACTTATGGGAGCAGTCCACGAATATGAAGAAAAGGGTGGAGCAGTACGCCGCATCCACGAACAGACCCATCTCCTTGAAGCTGAACCCGAAGCCATGGTCCACTATCTCTGACAAGGCTCCGTACACAGCTATCGTTATGTTCGCAAACCTGGTTACCATCAAACACGATCAAGGGGTGTTATTACCCCGATATAAAAGTCTAGTTACTATACTGGTACCGAATCTACTTAAACTCAATATAAAAGGGAACCAGCCAAGTGCGGGACGGACATACACGAC